>CAUYQU010050519.1:0-32500 GCA_963574635.1 Cheracebus regulus | reverse complement strand
GTGAGACACCACACCCGGCCTTCATCCCTTCTTAAAACAGGTTACCCATTTGCAAACTGCTGATTTATCTATTTATTTATTTCTCTTTCCTTTCCTTCCTTCCTTTCTTCCTTCCTTCCTTCTTTCCTTCCTTCCTTCTCTCTTCCTCCCTCCCCCTATTTCTCTTTGTCTTTCTTTCTTTGAGTCTTTCTCTGTTGCTCAGGCTGGAGTGCAGTGGCACAATCTTGTCTCATTGCACCTGCTGCCTCCCAGTTTCAAGTGATTCTTGTGCCTCAGTCTCCCAAGTTGCTGGGATTACAGGAGTTTGAGACCAGTCTGGCCAATATGGTGAAACCCCATCTCTACTAAAACTACAAAAAAAAAAAAATGTAAACTGCTGATTTCTTTGAGGCATTGTCTCTGTAAGCTTTTCATAAAGCATCAGTGATTTCACCATGCTTCCACCCAAGCTTCACCATAAATTTGGTGTTTTTCTTGTATCAATTTTAGCAGAATTCATGCTGCTCTCACAGGGATTCTTTTCAAACTGATGCCCTATCCTTCTTCGTGCTTCAAGCTAGATCTTGTTGGGACATGTTATAACAAATTAGTGAGCATTTATTTTGGTGCAAAAAAATTTTGAAATCCAGGCATAGTTCTTTTATAATATGTATTTCCATGAACATTTTGAAGATCCCTCATATATAAAGCAAAAATTCAGAGACTGAAAGAAGAAATAGACAAATTCACCAATATAATTAGGTACATCAACACTCGTCTCAGTAATTAATATAATATTTTACACAGCAAATAATCAAGAATGCAGAATAACTGGAGAATGCTATCAGTTATCTCAAGTTGATATTTATAGTGCATTTCACTCAACAACAGCAGAATGCATATACACATTCTTTTCAAGTGTACATGGAACGTTCACCAAATTGACAAAATCTTAAGTCATAAGACAAAATTTAACAAATGTAAGAACTGAAATCATATACTGTAAGTTTGCTGATCATAAAAAACCAACAGTGGAAAAATAACAGGAAAATCTCCAAATACTTGGAAATTAAACATGCATTTCTAAAGAACCTGTGGGTCAAAGAGGAAGTACAGGCTGGGCACAGTGGCTCATGCCTGTAATCCCAGCACTTTGGGAGGCTGAAGCAGGAGGATTGCTTGAGGCCAGGAGTTCATGACCAGCCTAGGTAACAAAGCAAGACCCCATCTTTACAAAAAATAAAAAAGGATTAGCTAGGCATGGTAGTATGTTTCTGTAGTCTAGCTACTCAGGAGGCTGAAGCAGGAGGAGCACTTGAGCTTAGGAATTTGAGGTTATAGTGAACTGTTATCATGCCACTACACTCCAGCCCTGACAACAGAGTTAAATCCTGTATAACTTAAAAAAAAAAAAAAAAAAAAAAAAAAGAGGAACTACAAAGATAGAGACTATTTTGAACTAAATTAGAATCAATATACAAAAATACCAAAATACAAAATATGAAGATTGATGGGATGCAGCTAAAGCAGTGTTTAGTGGGAAATGTGATTCAAATTGTTGAAATAAATTGTAAAAATGCCAGCAAAACTAAGGACCTTATTGCTAGTTTCCTTCTTTGCTTTGACCACATTTTGGTCATTGATTCATTTAACAAATATTGATAAACACATATTTTATACTAGGCTCTTAGGTGTTTAAATGTCATCTTTAGCTCTAGGCTGTGGGCTCCTAGTGTAGTGTTTCTGGGTGTGACATAGTATTTGGGACATAGTAGGTTCTCAGTATATACTTGTGGACTGACTAAAAATAACCACAAAAAGAGATCCTCCCCTTTGGTGAGAACTGTGGTCTAGATTTGGGGGCCAGGAGAACTTTCTGGAAGTAGTGGCAATAAGTAATTCAATGTTAAACTTGTTCTGAAGGTATTTAACCAGAGTAGAGTTTTAAAAAAAAATTATTGAAACATTTTTTTCAGTTTTCATTTTCTTCCTTTTCTTGGAGAGTGTGTAAAATAATGCAAGAATGCTTTCTACATGAGTCCACCTTTATTCTTTGGACATTTGAGCATGGTATGTAACTCTGGATACGATTTCAAAGCAAAAGTTATTTAGACTTAAGTTTTTTGAAAAGCTTGAAATATACCGCTAATACAAATGAATTTTTTCAAAGTGGTGTGCCAGAAACAGTAAATCAGTTTGGTAAATATGTCACTGTAGACATCCAAGACAGAGAAAATGAGGCCTAAGTTAAGGGACTAAGATGAAGGGAGATATTTCTAAGGTGAATCAATAAGGAGAGGTGGCAAATTGCACCTGATGGATTTGGCAGAGATACTGCAGCTCCTGGCGTGACTAGAACTAGGATTTGTAAAAAGTTAGTGATTCTCTCGCCCGTTTACAACACAATGTAGGTGTTGATCTAGTGAGGGAGTCAACGAGAGAGCATTGCAGAGCTTGCTAGAGAGGCACAGGAAGTAGCCTGAAGTGAAGGAGGGGGTGGCTGCTGCAGAAGCTAAAGCTTCCGCCAAACAAAAGAGGACAGCACTTCCGGTCACGCCATCGTCGCTGCCTTCTTCGTCAAGGTGAGTGTAAAGAAGGGGACTTGGTAATTCTCACAAATAAATCCCCATACACTCCAGGGAGACCTCCTTTTGTGCCTCAACATGGGGAGGAAAGGAGAATTCATCCCCGCGTACGTTGTAGGAAGGATGCTTCTGACGCATGTGGTTCTGATAGCCTCACTATCTCCTCCCTTCTCCTCCGGAGATGGGAGGTCCCATCCTACTTCCCCTCCTGATTCTTGTGGTCCTTTTATCTGCCTGACTCTTGGTCATGCTTCACCTCTCCTCTTTATCCCGGATCCTCTTCTCCGGTCTGGAGCCAGGGTCATTCCTTCAACCACATTCCCTCTACCACATTCCCACCACCACAGGTCACTCCTACCTCCTACCTCTCACCTCCGCCTTCTGCCCCGCATCCTTTTAGCCTGCGACTCTTTGCAAGCCCCTTCCTAAACTCTGTTTTACTCCCTCTGCTGGCCTTTGGTCTTTCCCGTTCCCCTCCTCCAGAGACCAGTGAATTACGTACTTTGCAAAAGTAGGTGTGACTTCAAGGTCAAGGCTTTTTTTTTCTTTTTCTTTTTTGGTTCTTTTAAAGTAGAAGCAAAGAAGCAGAAACCTTAGAGCCCTAAGAGACATAGGCACTTGTTCAAATTATGTTCTTTCATTTTTTTAACTCTAAACAAAAATACACATCATTTAGATACTATTGCACAGATTTCAGTCTTCTCATTGCATTTATTTTTTATGTTGCCATAGGATTGAATCCCCAAATTTTTTGGGGGGGGGGGCAAACGTAGTGGATTATACCTATAACCTGGTTTCAGCTTCAGAGAGTGTAAGCTTTCCCATCCCCTGTAAAACTTAGCGGAGAAATGGTTGACAGGTGTGGCATCCAGTCACAAATTTATTACTTTATATGAGTTGAGTTTATTATGCAAATTATTTTCTGATCTCTGATAGCAGCATCGAACACCAAGCTGACATTTTCTGTGACAAAGACTTTTTCTCAGAGCTTTGCAAGTGTTACATAATCTATTTGTTGCAATGTGAAATGTACTTTTCTGTTAACATTTGTTACCATGTCAAATTTATCTTGTGAGAACGTTATTAAATAGTGATCACAGTCCATTATTGCCTTTACCCAAAAGGTCATTAAATTTATGGTGAGAATCAGTTTTTCAGGCTCTATCAGAATCTAATGAGGAATTTAACCAAAGTTCTCTTGGAACAAGCAGTTGACTCCCTCCTGTGTGTTATGCTTGCCAAAATAAGGGGTGATCGTCTTTCCTAGGCCACGGATGGTTTTTATTTCTTTAAGAATAAACAAGCCAGGCGAGTGGCTCACGTGTGTAATCTCAGCACTTTGAGAGGCCGAGGTGGGCAGATCACCTGAGGTCGGGAGTTCGAAACCAGCCTGACCAATATGGAGAAACGCTGTCTCTACAAAAAATACAAAATTAGCATGCCTGTAGACCCAGCTACTCTGGAGGCTGAAGCAGGAGAATCGCTTGAACCCGGAGAATCGCTTGAACCCAGGGGGTGGAGGTTGCGGTGAGCCGAGACTGCGCCATTGCACTCCAGCCTGGGCAACAAGAGTGAAACTCCATCTCAAAAAAAAAAAAGAGAATACACAATGAGGCAGAGCTTTTCTGACACCAAAATCCTTAGGAACTTTTCCAAAGAGTATTGCTGATGTCTGTTTATTCAAATCATTATTAATATCATTTAAATATTATCACACTTGTTTCAGCCCACTGCACATCCATTCATTCATTCAGTAATTTTTTATTGAATAACTTTTATTTCCCAGACAGTGTTCTCAGCACTGGGGATACAACAGTGGATAACAAAAACAAAGTCTTTTAAACTATAGCTGGGAGACAGACAATAACTTAATATATAATAAATATGTATTGGCAAGTGGCACTGGTGTTAAATGAACAAAACAAAACAAAAATAGATATGAAGGAATAAAAAAGAAAAAAAAACAAAAAAATAAATATAGGTTGTAATGTGAAGGGGAATGGGGAGGTAGGGGCGAGTTAGAAAACCTAGTGAACAAATGCAGAGATGATGACATAAACATCCATTTTCCCATTAATATCTGCATAGTGAGTGCCCTCACTTCTTTCAGATCCCTGCTCAAATATCACCTTACCAGTGAGGCCTCCTGCCCCCACCTCCCCATTCCCCTAGTGGTCACTTCTGTGTAGCATTAATTCAACACCCTGCATACTCAACCTGATCCATTCACATAAATTTCCCATATTCTCTTCCTCCTGGCTAGCCTCTTGCTACCATTTAGGTGACTTCTCAGTTAGCCTCTCTAGAAAGACATATCACTCTCTCCATACCCACCTCATCCTCAGTTTGTTGATTGCTGGTGCATTGTGTGCTATCGTACAGCACATTCGATTATCTTTCTCACTGCTCTTATCACTGTGTGATCATAACATGTTGTCCATAAATATTTGGTATGGCAAAGTGAAATGAATTCATGCTTGTTTGTAACAGATAAAATTTTTAAATATGGTTTTCTCCCTAATGTTCAAAATCATTCTCTAAGGTCAGTAGTATCATTGTCATTTAAGACTAGGAGTTATGTAGTAACTTGCTAAACTATGGTACAGTTTATGGAGTTAAGGTTTGTCAGACACTCAGTCCTGGTCTGGTTCTCTCTGTCTCTGTTTCTTAATGAGAAATAGAAAATATACAGAATATTTTATTATTTTATAAGACAATCTGGGTATAGAAATTTCATTTTTTGTGCTCCCTTTCACAAGTTAGAGCATATCAGGTGCTTGAATTACTCCCTAATTATAAATATTAAGCTCTGAGAGGCATGAGGAGTCTTTTTACCAGAATATATATATATAGATATAGTGGGTGTGTGTGTGCGCGTGTGTGTGTGTGTGTGCATGCCTGTGTGTGACGGAGTATCGCTCTGTCGCCCAGGCTGGAGTGCAATGGCATGATCTCGGCTCACTGCAACCTCCATCTTCCAGGTTCAAGCGATTCTCCTGCCTCAGCCTCCTGAGTAGCTGGGATTACAGGCACATGCCACCACTCCCAGCTAATTTTTGTATTTTTAGTAGAGACGGGGTTTCACCATGTTGGTCAGGCTGGTCTGGATACTGTGATCCACCCACTTTGGCCTCCCAAAGTGTTGGGATTACAGGCGGGAGCCATTACACCCGACCACCAGAATATTTTTAAATAAGAAATTAAACAAGCAGAAGTTGAAAGAAGAGTACAGTGAAAACTTTTATATTCTGGACATAGATTCAACAATTGTTAACCTTTGCCATATTAGCTCACTCTCTCTATTACTCACTCTCTTTCTCCCTCCCTCTCTCCCGCCCTCCCTCTCTCCCTCCCTCCCTCCCTCCATCCATTTATCCATCCATCCATCTATTTTTTGACCTCTCTATTTTGGCTGAAGCATTTGACACTTGCAGGCATTATTTTAAGTAAACGTAAATACATGCAGAAAAGTACACACTATCATAAGTGTACAGTTCAAAGCATTTTCACAACGTGAACTCAGCTGTGTAACCAGCATCGAGATCCAGAAGTTTTGAAAGACCGTAAATGTATCCCCTATTTGTCACTATTCCATAGTAATCACAATCTTGGCCTCTGTCACTGTATAATAATTTGTCTGCTTTTAAACTTTAAAAAATAATACAGTTTGTGTTAATTTTTTGTTTTGAGGATTTATTTTTGAGATTAATCTATGCTATTGAGTGTAGTAGTAATTCCTCTATTTTCATTGCTATTCCATTATATGAATGTACCACAATGTAGTTACTTTTTATTGTAGGTGACATTTATGTTGTTTCCATTTTCAGCTTGCAAATAGTATTGTGAGCATTCTAGTACATGTCTTTTGGTAATATATTCACACATTTCTGTTGGACATATACCTAAGAGTAGAATTGCTGAATCATAGGTTATGTAAATGATTAATTTTAGTAAATACCGCCAACCAGTTTTCCAAGGTGATTGTATGAAAACACTCCTAACAGAATTTTTTTTTTTTTGGAGACTGAGTTTTGCTCTTGTTGCCCAGGCTGGAGTGCAATGGCGTAATCTTGTCTCACCGCAACCTCTGCCTCCTGGGTTCAAGCAGTTCTCCTCCCTCAGCCTCTCAGGTAGCTGGGATCACAGGCATGTGCCATCACTTCCAGCTAATTTTGTATTTTTAGTAGAGACGGGGTTTCTCCATGCTGGTCCTGCTGGTCTGAAATTCCAGACCTCAGGTGATCCACCCACCTCGGCCTACCAAAGGGCTGAGATTACAGGTGTGAGCCACCTTGCCCAGCCCCTAATAGAAATTTTTAAGAGTGCAAGTTGCTCTAGAATATTGCCAACACTTGTCCTCGTCTTGGTAGCTATTCTAGTGGTTATAAATGGTATCTCGCTGTGGTTTTAATTTGCATTTCTCTGATGATGGACCTTTCCATAAGTTTGTTAGCCATTTGGATATTTTTTATGAGATACGTGTTCAAATCTTTTGACTACTTTTTCTCTTGGGCTATCTTTTTTATTGATTTATAGGAGCTCTTTCTATATTAAGGATATGAATGCTTTGTCAGATATATGTATTACAAATCTCAGTAGCTTGTATTTTCAGTCTCTTAGTGGTTTCTTTTGATGAACTCTGAATTTTAATATCATTCAGTTCATTATTTTTTTTCATTTATGGTTAGTGCTCCTTTATACTGATTAAGAAACCTTTATCTTTCCCAATGTCATTAAGGTCTTTTCCTAGGCTATGTTATTGTTTAACCTGTCATATTTATATTTGTAATCTGTAATTGAGTTTTGTGTATATTGTCAGTACGGGTATGTGTGAAGGCCCATTTTTTTCTTGTTGAAGTAGACATGCAGTCAACCCCAAGCCACTTATTGAGAAGATCATTCTTTTCCTTTTGTAGTGCCATCATTTTCATGAACTCAAATATATAAATCAATAATTTGATTTGGTTCCAAATTGTGTTCAGTTTGGTTTCTCTATGCTTATATGATACCACTGTCTTAATTAATGTAACTTTACAACATACCTTATGTATGGTTATGTGAGTCTTACACTTTTGTTCCTTTTCTTCAATAATGCCTTGGTTATTCTTGGTCTTTTGAATTTCCTTATACATTTTAGACCCAGCTAGTCAATTTCCACAAACATTCTTCTTGGCATTTTGATTGCGATATCAGCTAACAGATCAGTTTAGGGAGCAGATATCTTAGCATATAATCCTTAAATATCTCAGCATTCATCTCCTAATATTAGCAATACTTTGTAATAATTAATTACCATTATCTCACGAAGGAAAATTAATGATTCCCTAATTTCAACAAATACCTAATCTTTTCAAATTTATTTTCCTCAGCAAGCCTTTGTGAGCTGGTATTTAAAACTATCATCCAACCTAGATTAATGTATTGTTAATGTCTTTGGGGATTTTATTGGTATTATTTTCTCTCCTTTGTTGAACTTGTGAATATTTATATATTTAGTACTTTTCGATCCGTTGCAGTCATTATTTCTTCTGTTGTTCCAACTGTCCAATCATGGCAAGTAGGAGCCCATTCACATTCACATGGGCTTCTGTGTCTTTTCTCTTTTGTTACATACATTTTCAAATATATTCAAGGTAGAAAATAGTAAAGTGGGCTGTGCATGGTGGCTCACCCCAGTAATCCCAGCACTTTGGGAGGCCAAGGTGGGAGGACCACTTGAACCCAGGAGTTTGAGACCAGCCCGGGCAACAAAATGGGAACCCATCTCCACAAAAAATTTAAACATTAGCTGGACACGGTGGCACGTGCCTGTAATCCCAACTACTTGAGAGGTTGAGGTGGGAAGATCGTTTGAACCAGGAAGTTTGAGGCTGAAGAGACCAGTGATTGCACCACTGCAGTCCAGCCTGGGTGACAGAGTGACACCTTGCCTTAGAAAAAAAATAGTAAAATAAGCATGCACATATCCATTCCCCAGCTTCAATAATTAACACCATTTTGCCAGGTTTTTTTTTTTTTTTTTGAGATGCAGTATTGCTCCTGTTCCCAGGCTGGAGTACGGTGGTGCGATCTCGGCCTCAGCCTCCCAAGTAGCTGGGACTACAGGCGCATACCACCATGCCTGGCAAATTTTTGTATTTTTAGTAGAGATGGAGTTTCACCATGCTGGCCAGGCTGGTCTGGAATTCTTGACCTTGTGATCCACCTGCCTAGGCCTCCCAAAGTGCTGGGATTACAGGTGTGAGCCACTGCACCCGGCCTCCAGTTTTGTTTTATCTACTCTCCTCACCTGTTTTTTTTTTTCCACATTCCAGATATGTCATCACACGGGTAAATAACTCACTATGTGTCTCTAATTTATAGGTGCATTAAGTAACCACCACATCATTATTTTACGTAGTAAGATAATAATAATTTCTTTTTTTTTCTGTTTTTTTTTTTTTTTTTTTTTTTTTTTTTGTGGCAGTCTTGCTCTGTTGCATAGGCTGGAGTGCAATGGTGTGATCTTGGCTCACTGCAACCTCTGCCTCCTGGCAAGTGATTCTCCTGCCTCAGCCTCCCAAGTAGCTGGGATTACAGAAGGCTGCCATCATGCTTGCCTAATTTTTGTAGTTTTAGAATAGACAGGGTTCCTCCATGTTGGTCAGGCTGGTCTCAAACTCCCGACCTCAGGTGATCCACCCGCCTTGGCCTCCCAAAGTGCTGGGATTACTGGCGTGAGCCACTGCACCTAGTCCATAATAATTTCTCATATCATCTAATACTCAGTCTATATTCAAATTTCCATGATTGTCTTTTTTTTTTTTTTGAGACAGGATTTAGCTCTGTTGCCTAGGTTGGAGTACAGACATATGATCAAAGCTCCCTGCAGCCTCAATCTCCTGGGCTGAAGTGATCCTTGTGCCTCAGCCTCCTGAGTAGCTGGGACTACAGGTACATGCCACCACACCCACCACACCCAGCTAAAATTCTCTTTTTTGAGACGGAGTTTTGCTCTTGTTGCCCAGACTGGAGTGCAATGGTGCCACCTCAGCTCACTGCAACCTCCAACTCCTGGGTTCAAGCGATTCTCCTGCCTCAGCCTCCCAAGTAGCTGGGATTACAGGCACGCACCACCACACCCGACTAATTTTGTATTTTTAGTAGAGACAGGGTTTCACCATGCTGGTCAGGCTGGTCTCGAGCTCATGACCTCAGGTGATCCACCCGCCTTGGCCTCCCAAAATGCTGAGATTACACAGGTGAACCACCATGCCCAGCCTAAATTTTTTTATATAGAGATGGGCTCTCGAATATGTTGCCCAGGCTGGTCTTGAACTCTTGGTCTCAAGCAGGCCTCCCACCTCAGACTTCCAGAGTGCTGAGATTACAGGCATGAGCCACTGTGCCTGGTGAATTGTCTTAAAGTTATACAGTAGATTTGTTAAGTCAGTATCCAAACAAGGGCCATTTATTGCCAATGGATGTTTTTCTCTTAAGTCTTATAAAGCCATTGTGTAGTCCCCCTTTTTAAAAGATCATTGGTTAATTCAAGAAACTACGTCATTAGTTCTATAGATTGTTTCACTGTCTGGATTTAGATGATTGCTTCCTTGAGGTGGCATTTATTTTGTTTTCCCGTCCCCATGTTTCCTATTTACTGACATTTAGAGCCAGAGGCTTGATTAGATTCAATTTTGATTATTTTTTAAGAGAAAGTCTCATTTTAGGCAGTACTGTTTACTTTCTATTGTATTTTATTATGTCTAATTTTATCTTTTTTTTGTTGATGCTGGGGTTGATTTGTCACTTCAGGTGTTGTCAGGCTGATCTCTCCATTGTAGCTTTTCCTACTAACCTTTCTTCTATTGGTTTTAGCAGCCATTGATGATAATTGTCTAAACTCATTATTTCAGTAGAGGCTGAAAAATAGTGATATTTAATTATTTCAATCTTTCTGCATTATTAACTGGAATTACTTTATAAAGAAGACTTTGTCCTTATCGGCAAGTTTTTTCCTAAAATGTATTTCATAATAAGATAAATGCTGCTGCTGCTGCTGCTTTTTGTCATTTATCAGTGTTCATAGTGATGAGTTGGTTTCTTAGCAACCGCCACTGTTTTCTTTAATATCATTAGGAATTCATGGATTTTTACGTATTTTAAGTGTAAAAAAATTTTTATGTATTTTTTGTATTTTATGTATTTTTATGTATTGTGTATATTTATGTATTTTATGTATTTTAAGCATTTTTTTTTAATGCTTAAACAACGTCATCTTTTAAATTAGGAGCCCCTTCTGTTTAACTTCTATTTTTTTCACATTATCTCATTAGTTCTCATTGGCTTCCTTACTTTTTGGCATAAGATATTTTAGGCTCATCATGTACACTCCCTGTCCTACCCTTGAAATTAGCCATTTTACAAGGAAACATGTAATTTTTCAGGGAACCTTGGTATTTAGAAACTACGATGGGAACACTCAGGGGATTATTATTTTAAAAGTCATGCTATCTGATCTTTTGTTGTGCTCTTTTCCCTGCTATTTTGAATACATTTGAATGACTCTTTCAGCATTTTATTGAAAATTGGCTAAACATGGCTTTCGTTTGTTTATGTAGTCATTCATCCAGCAAAAAGTTATAGAATGCTTACTCTCATGTATCTGGTCTTATGCTGGGCACAGGAGATACCAGGCTAAACCTCACTGGTCTCCTGTCCTTAAAGAAGACTCATTCTAGTGAGGATATGAGCAAATAGGCAGTGTTCTAAAGAGCAGTGAAAAATACTGTGTTCATACTCTTTTGACATTGAGCATACTCTGGGCATAGGCAAATGGGGTGACAGGCTGTAGATGCACAGAGAGGACATTCCAAAATGCTTTGGAAAGGGAAGGTAATGCTTGATACTGGATGAGTAGAAGAGGTATGAAGATAGAAGAGTCTTGAAGAGTGTTCCAGTCAGGAAACTGGAAGAAGTGGGGGGGATCTTGATATAGTCAAGGAAAGGCATATATGTAGTTGGTTATGATGGGAACATAATTGTGTAAGTTTTTCAATTTTCAGAAGATTGACAAAATAGTCTATTACCACAGACATGAAGATGTAAAATGTTGTATGTATATGTTATTGATTTTTATTTTAAAACGAATAATGAAATAATGCAAATTCTAATTAAAATTAGTATTTAATGTATTTCTTGGACCTCACTATATTTTTAATTGTTTCATTAATATTAAAGCATATAGTTAGAGGATGCCTATTTCATGTTTTATTTCACTGCTTCATTTTTACCGTTATTTTGCGTTTTCTATACGTGTTAAGAATCTGAATTTTCAAGATATGACATTAAAAATAGTGGCATATTTATTGTGGTTTTTCATCTCCCTTCATCCTTTGGCTACTATTTGTGTCAACCTGTTTAATACCATAACTACAGTCCCTTACACAAGGCAAAGTTGGTCCAGAAAACATGTCATCTCTCTTTATTACCAATTGGACATTCTACTGTACCTGTTACCTTTTACAGCATGTTGCACCTGTGGCTATCTATCTGACAGACATGATTGCATGAATAGTATGTTACACACAGATTTGTTGTTTACCAGAGTGCTATGGTTTGCCAGTTGGAAATTTTGGGACCGTGAGTGTAAGAGAATCACTAGGCTTAGGAGGGAACCACATCTCATTTGTGGCCAGGAGGTGAAGGGGTATTCTATAAATCACTGAAGGATGTGGGCAAGTTTATTTTTTAAGAAGGGAGATTCTAGAGGTCATAAAGAAAAGATTCCAGGTGGGAAGGAGAGCAGTGAAACAGTAGATTCAAGGGGAAGTAGGGGTAGGTTACTACTTTTCATTCCCTCTATTTGTCTTCTTGATTATAAGAATATGTTTCTAGAGTCCTGAAAGGCAAGAAGTGTAAGTGAACAAAGGGAGAATCAAAGAAGGTGAGGAAAGAAAACATACACAGTCTGAGAATGTCAGATGTGATTGGAGAATAGTGGGGAAGATAGGTTGCAACCCTTAGGATGGATTGATAAGTCTTAGGAAAGACAGACCATTAATTAATTAATCAATTAAGTAAAAACATACTGATGACTAGCTGGATAATGAGAACCTGTAATTGACTTAAATGTATTTTCAACTGAGTGGGATAGACACAGACATTGCAACATCGGGTGCTTGCTGGAGGAGAGACGAAGGTCTGGTGGTGGCAGTAGAGACAGAGGAAAGTCCTCTAACCTATCTTAAGGGCTCAGAGAAGGCTTCCTAGAAGAGACCATGTTAAGAACTGAATTTTGACAAAAAAAGTGGTGAGTGGGACTAGAGAGCAAGTGGTCATTTAGATCATGTAAAGCAGCTGAATGGGTATGCCATTTAGTCCTGAGCTTGGAAGTACCTAAAATAATGGGAAATTTAGAGGTTACTCTGTGGTCTAGTAGAGCTAAGGAAAAGGGGCAAGTGGAAAGGAATAGTTTTATAAATGATTAAATTTATGCTATAATATGTATCACTTTAGTTAGCCCTCATGGAAGAGCAACCCCTTCTATTTTGCCCAGTATGCCATGAAATGATCATTTTCTGTGTATGTTGTGACATGAACAAATATAAGCATGTATTTGGATATTGAAAATGCATTGTATTCCCTGTATCAAGGGGTTTTCATAAATTCTCTTGAATCGTGCCAACAACCCTATGGGGGTGGAAACTGACTTCAAGATGAAGTGACACACATAACCGTCTGTTAGAGGCTGAACTGAGATTAAAACCTAGGTTTACCGTGTCTTCATAACCTACACCAATCCTACTCTTGCACAGATAACTATTCTTTTAAGTAAAAGGGTAATTTAAAATGACTTCCATCTTATCACTTTGCAGGACTGTTCAATTAATGACTTTCAGCAGTCAGTATCCTGAGTTTTGTTTCCAACTATGGTCATCATCATCATATATAAAATGTCCTGGCCATCATTTTGAAGCTTGACCTCTTCCCAAATCCCCATCCCTTAAATTTGTTTTCTTCCAGTATGGGGCCAGACATGTGAAATTATGTTCAGATCACAATCCTTTGTACCACCTTTCCAGAAAAAAAAACTCATCCTTCTTAGCCAAATCCCTCTTTCCTGTCAGAGATGTCCCTTAGTCTGCTTACTGTTATCATAACAGATTTATGTTTAAAAATATGTTTAGCTCATGGTTATGCAGGCTGGGCAGTTCTAGTGGCATGGTGTTGGCATCTGCCCAGCTTCTGGTGAGGGTTTTTGTGCTGTATCATAACATGGGGAAGGTCCAAGGGGTGAGAGGGGAGACCCCATTACCTCCTTCAACTTCACCTCTTCCCCTCGCTTCCAGATGGGAAGGAGAGTGAAGAAGGGAAAAAAATAAAATAAAATACCAAAGAGCTGGGAAAATGACTCCCTCTTTAGTTCCCAGCGTCTCTGCTATCTGTTAACCTTGAAAGAGCTGTAAATGAATGCTATCTCTGCGGGCTGGAGCCCGGCACTGGTTCATGCCCCTACGTCTCCACAGACCAGACTCCCTCTTGGAAACATCTCTGCCAACAAACAGCTTGTTGCTTTTGTCTTGTCTCTGTAAGCCCCCCTCCCTTGCTGGTCCCTGCTCCGAGCTGCATATGAATTAGCAAATCAATGAAGCCAAAAGAGTGTAAGGTTGGACAGCAAATGGATAATGACATAGTTCCACCTCAGTTTCCCTTTTAGCGTTGTCAGCCTATAAAAGGGGAGAGAAGCTGCAGCTCGGGGAACTTGGTGAATGAGGCTGAAGCCCCCCGAAACTCCCGGCTGAGTAAAAAAGCCACTTCCTTCCTCAGTTCAGTATTCGAGAGGTTAGTTCCCCGCTGCTCCTGCTATAGGGGGACGTGGCCTTGTGCAAAGGGACAAAACTTGAGGGACACCCTGGTCTTATAACAACCCACTCTCACAGAAACTAATCACATGAGCACTCATTCACTTTTGTGGGAACGACACCAAGCCATTCATGAGGGATTTGCCACCATGACCCAAACACCTCTAACTAGGCTTCACCTCCAACACTGTCACACTGGGGATTAAGTTTCAGCATGAGTTTTGGTGAAGACAACTGTATCCAAACAATAGCAGCCCGTTTCCTGCCTTTTGCCTACCTTCCTAGGGGGAAAATACAGAACATACTTAACTCTTGGAGAGTTTTGGGTTCCCAGGCCAAATCCCTGCTTCCTTTCCATTTAGGATTTCTAGGCTTCAGATGGCTGTTATCTTCTACTTGAGGCCGGAATATATAGACTGACTCTGAGATCTTTAGGAAACTGAGGAGATTCAGGGCTGGAGTTGCCCTAGTGATTATTTTTGATTGACACCAGCTGTGCCCCAAACAAGATACTGGATATTTAGATGAGTCAGACAAAGACCTGCCCTCAAAGACCTCTTAGTTTAGTGTGAAGGAGAAACATGTAAACAACAATTACACAGATAAATAGCATGATATTGTGGAAGCATAGAGGAATGTGATCTAATTGCAGGGTGCAGGTAGCAAGGAAGTCTTTTGAGTGGAGATAGCATCTGTGCTAGATATTGAAAGATGGTATGAGATAATAGAAGAAGGTAAAGAGTGGTAAGAGAGGTAAGCAGTCAGTAAGGTCATGGACAGCTTTTTCTGTTTGTTTGTTTGAGATGGAGTTTTGCTTTTGTTGCCCAGGCTGGAGTGCAATGGCATGATCTCGGCTCACTGCAGCTGCCGCATCCCAGGTTCAAATGATTCTCCTGTCTCAAGAGTAGCTGGGATTATAGGCATGCACCACCACACCCAGCTAATTTTGTATTTTTAGTAGAGACGGAGTTTCTCCGTGTTGGTCAGTCTGGTCTTGAACTTCCGACCTCAGGTGATCTACCCGCCTTGGCCTTCCAAAGCGCTGGGATTACAGGCGTGAGCCACCATGCCCGGTGGGACGGCCTTTTTTATGCTAATAGGCTGGAACTCAATGGAGAGGGGTTTAAATGGGGGAATGTCATGATCAGATTATCACTCTTGAAAGGTCACTGAATTAGAACTGAAAGTTCCCATTGAGTAAGGTAACATATATATGTTTGAAAGTGTTTGTAGTTTGCTGTTACTACAAGTTGGCCCCCATTTTTATTTTTACTATAGGCCATGTTTAACAGCGTATTACATGCTTTGAGAATACTGTTTCTGGTTCTAACACAAGCTTATAAGTTAGGTAATACCATTTCTATTTCATAGATAAATAATTAGTATTTCAGAGAAGTCAAGAGTGATATAATAAAGATAATTTTGAGTTAGGTGTAGAGCTGTGATTTTCTGAATTTTGCTCCTCCAGCCTTTCCAGAAACTTGGATAAGGAAGGGTCAGGTTTCTGGGTTCTCTGCTTGTGCCCCAACAAGAATTACTCTGTTCTATTTCTTATTTACTGTGCCCTTGGATAAGGTTTTGTTTAGAAAAACAGGAACTGCATCTTTGAAAATTAATTCAAATGGAAAGATGCTATACTTCAAGATACTGGGGACAAAGAAACGAAGATATAGAAAAGTAGTATTTGATTGAATGAGTAAGATGTAGATGGCTAAATATGGAAGCAAAGGAAGAATTTAGGATGATGCTGGTTTTGTTTCTGGCTTGAGTGACTCAGAGGATATGATGCTATTAAAGAAGGGTCAGGGAGGTCATACCCACTTTCATGTGTTTATGGGATAACCACACAGATGTGTCTGGTTGGCAGTTAGATATATTGCTTGGAGTTTAAGAGGGGGATCTGGGGTGAAGATACACATTGGATGTTTATTGACATAGAAAAAGTTAAAACTACGGCGGTGAATGAGATTGCTTAGGGCAGTATAGTCCTACAGAAATATAATGTAAGCCACATGCGTAATTTTTAAAATAAACTCTATTTTGGATTTACAATAATATTACCAACATAGTCCAGAAAGTTCCTCTATACCCCACAGTTTCTGCTGTTGTTGACATATTAAATTATTAATGTACATTTGTCACAACTAATGAACCAGTATTGATATATTGTTATCAACAAAAGTCCATATGTTATTCAGATTTCCTTATTTAAAAAATTTGGGGCCTTGTCCTCCATTAGACATCCTGGGTGCCACATGGTTGCTTAAGACTCAGGATGACTGAAGAAGACATGAGGGAGGGTACCCGTGTCAGTTTAAAACTTCTTTTCAGTAATTTAAAATCTTAAAGTCATGTTAATATTAAATTAATAATCATAAAATGCCTGAGTCATTTAAGTTAAAATATTAAACATTAATTATTAAGCATAAGTTTAAGTTGATATATTTTGGCATCTTATTTTTAAATGGTATAGAAAAGCTAAATATATTTAGATTTGTTAATGAACAAAAATTTGAGACCTTGAGCAGTGGCTCATGCCTGTAATCCCAGCACTTTGGGAGGCCAAGGCAGGAGGGTTGCTTGAACCAGGAGTTTGAGACCAGCTTGTGCAACATAGAGAGACCCTATCTCTACAAAAAAGAAAAAAAATTAGCTGGACATGGTGGCACACACCTGTGGTCCCAGCTACTCCTCAGAAGGCTAAGTCATGAGAATCACTTGAGTTTGGGAGGTCAAGGCTGCCGTGAGCCGTGATTGCGACACTGCCCTCCAGCCTGGGTGACAGAGCAAGACCCTCTATCAAAAAAAAAAAAAAAAAAGAGAGAGAGAGAGAGAAATAAAAAGAAAAGCAAGGTATGTTTTTGGCAAGGAAAGGCACAAAAATGTGTGTTTATTAAATAATTTGTCTAGTTTAAAAGTTGCTTAAAGATCATTTAAAATTAAATAAAAGAGATATAAATTAAATAAAATATAAAAAATTGAAAAGAGAAAATTAAAAAAAAATTTGGGGTTATTGCATTACATTTAGTCATTATATTTCCCTAGGATACCCTTGGTTATGCCAATTTCTCAGGCTTTCCTTGTTTTTGATGACCTTCACAGTTTTGAGGAGTATTCATCAGGGTTGTAGAATGTCCCTCAGTTTCAGTTTGTCTGATATTTTTATCATGGTTAGACTAGCATATGGGTTTTTGTTTTGTTTCTTAGAGGGCACAGAGATAAAGTACTATTCTCATTGCACAATGAGGACATCTTGTGAATATGACTTATCTGTGATGAGAGGAATCTTGAGTACTGGGTCTGGGGTAGTGTTTGCCAGATGATTCCACTGTAAAATCACTTTTTTTCACCTTCCCATTCTGTACTCTTTTCAGGGAAGCCACTATGTGCAGTCCAAACATACGGGATGGGTGTTATGCATGTCCTTTTGGGGGAGTTTGGAATTTTTCTCTACAAGAGATTTGACTTCTGTCCTCCATTTACACATCCAGTCATTTATCTATATCAATATTGACCCATGAATATTTATTTTATATTTATTTACGTTATTTACTTTGTTGTTCAAATTGTTCCAGCTTTGGGCCAGGCACGGTGGCTCAGGCCTGTAGTCCCAGCACTTTGGGAGGCCAAGGCACTTAAGTGGATCACTTGAGGTCAGGAGTTCAAGACCAGCCTGGCCAACAAGGCGAAACCCTATCTCTACTAAAAATAGAAAAAGTAGCTGGGTGTGGTAGCGCATGCCTGTAATCCAAGCTAATCGGGTGGCTGAGACAGGAGAATTGCTTGAACCCTTTAGGTGAAGGCTTCAGTGAGCCGAGATCACACCACTGCACTCCAGCCTGGGCAACAAAGCAAGACTCTGTCAAAAAAAAAAAAAAAAAAAATTTCTCCAGCTTTGGTTATTGGGACAATTTTAGATTCACTCTTGTGTCTCTTGATGTACCCCCATTCTTTTGTTTTTTGAGTATTTCCTCACTTTCTGGAACACAAGATACACCAGGCTTATATTGTATATTCCATGCCCCAGGCCTAGAATTAGCCATTGCTCCAAGATCCCTCTCTTTTATTAGAGTATGGTATTACACACCAAGATGCAGGTGTTGTGTGTACTCATTGCTGTCAATGTGCCAATGCTTCTAGGCCTCTCAGCAGACATAGTTAGGAAATATGTGTACTAATCATGTATACACATGTATTGTATATTCCATCTTTATCTTAAGTTAAACATGAGTTTATACTGATGACTCTGATTCTAATCCAGTACCATGAACATGATTTATTCTAGCTTTCCCAACTTGCTTATCTGTAACCTCTCATTCCAGTGACAAACCTTGCTCCCATTACCCACCATCCATTCACTTATTTGTTCAATCCCAGTATGCATGTATGGCAGTTTCAGAATTACTAATCCATACTCCACGAGAAACAACTTCACCAGCTATAGTACAGCACTTGTGTAGTTTATTTTGTCTTTACTCTTATAGTCTCTACTCATTTCCAAAGTTACCTAGGGTGGCACCTTTCTTTTCTACCCTCTTTAGGGAGGTTCTAGTATACATCTATAATTCAGTTAAAATTTTTGTCACCAGATGCATTCCATCCTGTTATCCCTTGCCCTCCTAGTTGACATTTAAAACATTTACATATGTTAAGGTTCACTCTTATGCCGTAAGGTTCCGTGGGTTTTGACAAATGGATAACATCGTGTACCAGTACAGTGTCATACAGAATAATTTCACCAACCTAAAAAGTACACTCTGCACTTCATTTGGTCAGCCCTACTTCCCTCCCTAAATTCTTGGCAATTACTGATCCTCTTCCTCTATGATTTTGTTTTTGAACAATGTTACATAAATGAAATCATGCAATATGTCTTCTTTTCAGACTCTCTTTTTCACTTAAAATATGCATTTAAGATTCACTCATGTTGTTACATGGGTTAACAACTCGTTAAATTTTATCACTCTTTTGTTGTTGTATTACAGTTTTATATGTTTATGCCTAATGAATAATTTTATAGATATTGTTTTATGCCATTGGCTTTTAAACATGTTAAGAGAAGAAATATTAGTTATTCTGTTTTTATATTTATCTTTATAATTGCCTTTACTATTGCTATTTGTTTTTGTGTGGATTCAGAGTATACTCTGGAGTCACCTTTCAGTCTGAATAACTTCTTTTAGTATTTCCTTCTTTTTTTATTTTATTTTTTTGAGTCGGAGTCTTGCTCTGTTGCCAGGCTGGAGTGCAGTGGTGTGAACTCAGCTCACTGCAACCTGCGCCTCCCAGGTTTAAGCAATTCTCCTGCCTCAGCCTCCTGAGTAGCTGGGACTATAGGCACGTGCCACCATGCCCAGATAAGTTTTGTATTTTTAGTAGAGACGGGGTTTCACCATGTTGGCCAGGTTGGTCTCGATCTCTTGACCTCGTGATCTGCCCTCCTCGGCCTACCAAAGTGCTGGGATAACAAGTGTGAGCCACCGTGCCTGGCCGTCTTTTAGTATTTCTTGCAAGACAGGTCTGGTAACAACAAATTCCCCTAGTTTTTGTTTATCTAGTAATATTTTTTGTTTTTGTTTTTTTTGAGACCGAGTGTCACTCTATTGCTCAGGCTGGAGTGCAGTGGCACAGTCTTGGCTTACTGCAATTTCTGCCTCCCAGGTTCAAGCAATTCTCATGCCTCAGTCTCCTGAGTAGCTGGGATTACAGACATCTGCCACCACACCCGGCTAATTTTTGTATTTTTAGTAGAGATGAAGTTTTAACCATGTTGGCCAGGCTGGTCTTGAACTCCCGACCTCAAATGATCCTCCCGCCTCAGCCTCACAAAGTACTGGGATTACAGGAGTGAGCTATGGCACCCGGCCTATCTGGTACTATTTTTTTTATTCTGCCTTGCTTTTTTTTTGTTAGTAATTCTATTTTTAAATTAATTTATAATGCACAAAAAATAAAAATGAACATTTTAAGATATAAAATTAAGTGATTTTAAAAGCATATTTACAAAGTTGTGCAACCATCAACACTATTTCATTCCTGAACATTTTCATCACCCACAAAAGAAGTCCTGTACACATTAGTAGTCACCGCCCAGTCCCCATTCTCCCAGCCCGTGGCAACCACTAATATATTCTCTGTCTCTCTGAATTTCCCTATTCTGGACATTTCATATAAGTGGAATCTTGCAATATGTGGCCTTTTGTGTCTCGCTTCTTCCACTTAGCATAATGTTTTCAAACTTTATCCATGTTGTTTCATGTCTCAGTATTTCCATTCCTTTTTATGGCTGGAAGATCTTCCATTGTATGAATATACCACCTTTTATGTATTTGTTACCAGATTGTAGATGGACAGATGAGTTGTTTCTACTTTTTGGCTATTATGAATAATGCTGCTATGAGCTTTTATTTTATACATTTGGTATACATTTTTGCACTTACATATGTTCTCATTTCTCTGGTGTATATGCCTAGGAGTGAAATTGATAGTAACTCTATATTTAACTCTTTGAACAACTGTCAAACTTTTCCAAAATGGCTCTACCACTTACATTCCCACCAGGAATGTAAGAAATCAGCGTTCTGATTTCTCCACATCCTTGCTAACACTTGTTGTGTTCCTTGTTTTTTTTAATTACACCCTTTTTAGTGAGTAGATATAGTCAAGAATCTCACTTAATTTTTTAAATATAAGTTTTAACTACTGACATCTTTTAAGCCTCACCTCTCCCTCTTCATTTTCTGCCCCACAACTGGGCAAGGTGATTAGAAAGCCTGAGTGCTTCCTCCTTTGGAGCTAGCAAGAGATTCAGATCATGCAAGTGTCTTCCTGAATGAAAGAACCCTCACTCCAGCCTCATCCTTTAACCACAATAAAAAACTCAAGTTAGTTTCCTTTCCTTTTTCTGTCCTGCTCGGGAGACTTGCCTTGCTCTCTCTAGAAATGCATCATTTATATAAGTAAGTAGTAAACATTTTCATACCCTCTGTGTGTGATGTGTTATCAGTCTGAACATTGGAATCAAAGTTTGGGTGAGGTCCCTCCTTCTTCTGCAGGATGGCAAGAGCAATTGGCACAGTGAAGTTGGTGCTCAGATAAAGAGAGCCACCATGCGGGGAAGGGAGTATCCTTCCTTAATTGGCATGGCTCACTAACTGGTTCTGATGGCAAGCACAAATATTGAACCTGCAAGGCTAGCTTGTTTTTTAGTTGTGCTGTGCTGTGTTGTATTGTTGACTCCTGTAGAACCTCATAGATTTAGCTAACTTGGAAGTTTAGATAATTTAATTGACATTTAGGAACAGTAGTATGGGATCCTTAAGGTAGCCCTGGATCATGTGTCTCAGCTCAGACCTATTTGCGTCTTAACATAAAGCTGCGACTGATGCTAGGCTCAGGAGGACAACCATGTCTATGACTAGTTGGTTATGTGTCTCAAGTAGGCTCTGACCCTGACACAGCTGACTGCCCATTGGGTGGTCGCTCTTGAGAGCAGTCATTAGGGAGTAAAAAAAAGAGCAAGAGAAGAGAAAAGAAACAGCTATTATGTGGCTTGCTGTGGTCTGCACTCCTAAGCACAAATGACTCACTAGGACCCTTAAATACCTCCATTGCTGTTGCTGTTGCTGGTGCTGCTGCTGCCGCCTCTGCCACTACTGCCACTGCCACCACCACTGTCTGTGCTTCTGTTGCAACAAAGATCCTGATCTTAGGAGTATACGGAAAAACATCAGTGGCACCCCTGTTGCACAGAGAAAGAGGTAATTCAAGTCCAACTGAAGCCCCTAGTCCTTTAATCTTATATGACCACCATTGCCTTTGGGGAGGCCCCTTACAATGACAATGTTGACGGGAGACTTTCTAAAGGAAGACAATTATAAATATGAACAGGGTAGGGACCCCCAGAAATATATCCAGTAACAACAGCAACAACAGAAAGGAAGTACAGTCATGTACAGCATTATGATGTTTTGGTCAACGACAAACCACATATGAGGACGGTGGTCTCGTAAGACTGTAATGGAGCTGAAAAATTCCTATCACCTGGTGATGTCATAGCTGTTGTAACATTGTAGAGCAACACGTTACTCACGTATTTATGGTGATGTTGGTGTAAAGAAGCCTGCGCCACCAGTCGTACGTAATAATTGTTAGAGTCGTACATAACAGTTGGTACATAATAATTGATAATGATAAAAAACCGCTAGGTGTGGTTGCTTATGCCTGTAATCCCACCACTTTGGGAGGCCAAAGTGGGCAGATCACTTGAGGCTAGGAGTTTGAGACCAGTCTGGCCAACAGGGCGAAAATCTATTTTTTTTAAAAAAAATTGGCTGGGTGTGATGATGCACACCTGTAGTCCCAGGTACTCTGGAGTCTGAGGAATGAGAATCACTTGAACCTGGGAGGCAGAGCTTGTAGTGAGCCAAGATTGTGCCACTGCACTCCAGGCTGGGTGACAGCGCAAGACCCTGTCTCAAAAAAAAAAAAAAAAAGAGAAAAAACAACCATGTTTATGCATTTACTATATCACAATTTTTATTATTATTTTAGAGTATAATCTTTCTACTTATTAAAAAAAAGTTAATTATAAATGGTAGGCAGGTCCTTCAGGAGGTATTCCAGAAGAAGGCATTGTTATAGGAGATGACAGCTCCATGTGTATTATTGCTCCTGAACAACTTCCGGTGGAACAAGATGTGGAGGTGGAAGACAGTGATATTGGCAATCCTGACTCTGTGTAGGGCTAGGCTAATTTGTATGTATCTTAGTTTTTAAGAAAAAAAAAAAATTTAAAACAGAAATAAGCTTATAGAATGAGAATATAAAGGAAGAATATTTCTGTATAGCTGTACAATGTGTTTGTGTTTTAAAAGCTAAGCATTATTGCAAAAGAGTAAAAAAGCTTTAAAAATTTAAAAAAGTTTATAAAGTAGAAAGTTATAGTAAGTTAAGGTTAATTTATTATTGAAAGAAATTTTTAAAACATGATTTTGATGTAGCCTAAGTGTACATTAGTGTACAATAATGTCCTAGGCCTTCACATTCACTCACCACTCATTCACTGACCCACGCAGAACAACTTCCAGTCCTATAGGCTTCATTCATGGTAAGTGCGCAATACAAGTGTACCATATTTTTGTCTTTTTTTCTTGAGACGGTATTTCGCTCTTGTCACCCAGGCTGGAATGCAATGGTGCGATCTCCGCTCACTGCAACCTCCGCCTCCCGGGTTCAAGTAATTCTCTTGCCTCAGCCTCCTGAGTAGCTGGGATTACAGGTGCCTGCCACCATGCGTGGCTAACTTTTGTATTTTTGGTAGAGATGGAGTTTCACCATGTTGGCCTGGCTGGTCTCGAACTTCTGGTATCAAGTGATCCGCCTGCCTTGGCCTCCCAAAGTGCTGGGATTATAAGCGTGAGAGACCACGCCTGGCCATATTTTTGTCTTTTATACCATATTTTTACTGTACTTTTTCTATGTTTAGGTAGGTTTAGATATACAGATACACAAATACACAAATTGTGTTAAAATTGCCTATAGTATTCAGTACAGCAATGTGCTGTACTGGTGTGTAGTCTGGGAGCAATAGTCCATACCATATAACACAGGTGTGTAGTAGTCTTTACCATCTAGGTTTGTGTAAGTACACTCTGTGATATTCACACAACGGCTATGAAATCACCTAATGACACATTGCATTTCTCAGAATGTATCTCCATTGTTAAGTGACACACGATTGTAAAAGAAAGAAAAAAAAACAGATATGAGAAGACAAGGAAACAAACAGGGATGGAGATCCACAATTTGACCTAATTAGAATCCAGAATTTATGGAAAGATTTTAGTAAAAGAGCAAAAAGATAAAACGGTGCTGATTGGTGTTGAAATGCAGTGGGTGGCAAAACTTCATGACCTTAATTAATACTGGGACTCAAATTGGTTATATGTCAGGATCCCACTATATTTAAGCAAGGTGCCTCCTATTATCTAAGGGGAGTTCCTGAACATGAAAGAGATAAACAAATATGCCTCACATTAAGTATCAGAACTATTGCATTGCTTGAATTCCTCACATTTGTACCATTCATTGCCTTAAAATATCTCATAGTGGGTATGAGCACTCTGATGTAATGAGTAATAAAATTAAGTATTTGGCACATGTGAATCAGTTTGGCAATGTGAGATCCCAAGGACTATACCCCAGTTAAAATAGGTTAATACAGCCCACTGTAAATTAGAATAGAGTCTACAAATATGGCAACCCTTGATACAAGGCCTATTTGGTGAAAGGGTGATTATCCCCATGTCTTCTCCTTTAACGACCCAATTTAGCCTTTTTTTTTTTTTTTGAGATGGATTCTCACTCTGTCGCCCAGGCTGGAGTGCAGTGGTGCAATCTCGGCTCACTGCAACCTCCGCCTCCTGGGTTCAAACGATTCTCCTGCCTCAGCTTCCCGAGTAGCTGGGACTACAGGCACGCGCCGCCATGCTCGACTAATTTTTTGTATCTTTAGTAGAGACAGGGCTTCACTGTGTTAGCCAGGACGGTCTCGATCTCCTGACCTCGTGATCCACCCGCCTTGGTCTCCCAAAGTGCTGGGATTATAGGCATGAGCCAACACGCTGGCCTTAGCCTGTTTTTAAACTTCAAATGAATGGAACCTAACGGTGGATTACCATAATGCTAATGTTGTGGTCCCACACATTAAGGTCCCCATACCCAATAATGTTGACATTACTGACTTCATCCAGTTTGTGACTGGTAAATATTTTGCTTTTATAGATTTGGCTAATTTGTTCTGTTCACTGTTTATTTCAGCAGCCATTCAGCCTCAGTTTGCCTTCACCTCTGAAGGGACACAATAAACATTTACCTGGCTGCTCATGGGATATCTCAACAGCTTTGCCATTGTGCACTATCTTTGCTGGCAAGATCTTAACTGTACTGAGCTTTTTCTAGGTGTACAGTTATGACATTACATTGATGACACCCTTTCCTGAGGAGATTCATTTGACACACTCATTCAGGAAATACAGATAGTCACAGAGTTGCTCACAAAATGGGATGGCCATTGTGCCACATGTAGTGCAAGGGCCTACCACTTCGTTTTAAAACCTACACATTATTTGCTAAACTGAAGACCATTCTGTCTCTGACACTGTCAGAAAAGCAGCTATTGACCCAGTCAGCACCCACAACTTCTTTTAGGCCCATTTGTGTTCTGGAGACAAGATATTCCTCTTTTATAAATTTCGTTGAAGCCCATTTATCCTATTTCTTACAAATCAGTTCATCTTGAATGGGGATCCCTTCCAACAAAAGATGCTAGAATCTGTCAAAATTGCAATATGAGAGACATTATTGTTAGTGACCCCAGATGCGCTTCACCATGGAGGTTTTAGCAACTTCCTCGTTTCTCCTAGATTCTCTGGACCATCCATGATTGCCATGAATTGCCAAGGGTTTCTGATGCAAGAAACTGTCATTCTTGTTTATAGAAACTGTTCTGTACACAATTAGCGTGACAATTGCTAGCTGCATAGTGAGCTCTCTTAGAAATAGAGGCTATCACAATCCCTGAGCCTGCGACCCTCCGTATCCAGCTGCCTATTGGGCCTTGGGTCATCAAAGCCATGGCATTACAAGCTGGGCATGGTTACTGAGGCCTGTGTGCTACAAGATGGAGAAAAACCCGGGTCTTCTGTCATATACCACTTGGAGGAAGGGGTGGCCTCCCCTGGCTGTAGTTCCTTGCCAAATACCATGGTGTTGGGGGATGTCACCCCTCTCCCAGACCTTGTGGCTACCTGCAGAACCCCATGAGATCAATGGAGTGAAAAACAATGGTTTGTACGCTTTATGGATGATATCACAAGCATTGTATACAATGGAGTTTGCTGGAGAGCTTATGCTTTTCATCCTGTAACCAAGATGCTTCTGATAAGGACAGGACACAGGGATCAGTACAGTTGGCCAAACTTCAGGCATTCACCTTAGCACTGTATGCCCTAGCCAGCAATTGGCCCATCCACACATTTTGACAGACCCTTGAGCCATTGCCTAAGAGGTGCCCCATTTGGGGAAAGAACTCTGAGAATCTCTAACCTCACAGATACCCAAAATGTAAATCAAAGTAACACATTTATCTTCGCATAGTAAAGGTCAAACATAAGGTCACACCAAGGGACTCCTTGTTTTCCTGTGGAATTTGAGGCATCACTGATAGTGACCAAGGCACTCATTTCATTTCTTAGAATATACAATGTTGGGCTTAATGAAAGAATTAAACAAAACATTTACTTTTCTTACAGACTTCATTCTGCAGGACTTACAGAGCACCATACTGGCTTCATTAAACAAACTTATGTTTAACTAAATGAAACATGGCACATTTCAGTCATTAGACAAACATCAGGGTGAATCATAAGATTCTGACTCTATTGTTTGAAGTTTGCTGACATTTTTCAAGCTTCACCCTCTTCCCCTCTGCCCCACATCTGGGCAAGTTGATAAGAAGCTCTGGTTGCTCCCTCACTGGTGTCAGGAAAAGGTTCAAACCATGGAAGCCACTTCATGTGCGTAGGAAGCCTTACCTTGGTCCCTAACTACATGAAAACCCTTTGCGGTTGTCTGCTTTCCTTGGTGTGTCAAGCCATTTCTTACCTGCTTGGGAAGCCTACCCTTCTCTACCAAGAAAATCTTCGTTTAGGCAAGTATTAAACCTTCTTGCACCCTCTTGGTGTGTGTAACCAGTCTCAGCGTCTAACCTAAGTTTGGGAGGGAGACCCCTTCTTCCTCTTCACCATGTCAAGGAGTACCCAATTGAGGTTCTTATTTGCATTTCCCTAATGACTAATGATATAGAATGTATTTCCATGTCCTTGTTGACCATTTGTATATCTTCTTTAGAGAAATATCTTTTCAAATCCCTTTTTCTTTTTGAATTACATTATTTATATTTTTAATTGTTTAGTCATATGACTTTTTATGTATTGTGGGTATTAGGTCTCTAGCAGATATATGATTTTCAATTGTTTTCTTCCATTCTATGGGTTGTCTTTTCACTTTCTTGATAGTGTCTTTTGAGGACAAAAGTTTTTCATTTTGATGAAGTTCAAGCTATCTAGTTTTTCTTTTATAGCTTGTGCTTTTGTGTCTTATATAAAAGTTGTTTCTTAATCAATTTCACAATGATTTACAACTATACTTCTGTGAGTTTTATAATTTTAGCTTCTACATGTAAGTCTTTGATCTCTTTTGAGTTTATTTTTGTATGTGATGTGAGATAGGGGTCCAATTTCATTTGCAAATAAATATCCAGTTGTCCTGGCACCATTGTTTAAGAGACTATACTTGGCACTCTTGTCAAAAATCAATTTACTATAAATATAAGGGTTTATTTCTACACTTTCAATTCTGTTCATCAGTCTGTATGTCTACAATTATTCTAGTACCATAGAATCTTAGTGACTGAAGCTTTGTAGTAAGTTTTGATATTAGGAAGTATGACTTCTCCAACTTTGTTTCACGTTTTCAAAATTGTTTTGCACATTTTGAGTTACTTCCATTTTAGTATTAATTTTAAGGTCAGCTTGTCTGTTTCTGCACAGTAGGTATTTAGAATTTTAATAGGAATTTCACTGAATCTATGAGATATTGGTGTCCCTGTTTGGGTGCCAGCTATGATAAGTGTCACGTCAGGGTCATCACCTGAGATGTTGATTACGTTGGGGTTACCACCTGAGGCATTGATCGCCAACTGTGGAGGTCTATTCCGTAGACCCTGACTTAGCGATGGATGAATGAAATATACTCTTAGACCCAGTACAGTGATTTGAGTATGCTAGGGACAGTTGTCAACTGCTTTCAGAGGGCAATTGCAGCTAACCAACCACAGCTCCCTGTTTTTTTTCACATTTATTCGGTGTAGATCTAATAACAAAGGTTTTAAGTTAATATGCTTGTGGATAATTCACATGGTAAAAAGAGTGGTTTTATGAATGATAAAAGGTTTCGTTTCCGGGGCCCAGAATAAACACCATTAGTGGGTAATTTCCCTTCTACCTCTCCCTGAGAGAGCCATCCAGCACAAAATGTACATGAGTAAACAGTAAAGGAATGTGGGGTAAACAGACTAAACTGGGGAAGCTTTTATTATTCTAATCTTTACCCTATGACTTAAAGTTCTAACTAAGAACTGGCTGCCTTCAGCCCGTTCCATTAAAACTTTTCGGCCTTCCAAAAGGTTTGAGACTATAATTTTATAACTTTCCCTAATATTTTGCCAGCCATCCTGAGTGAATCCCAACAAATTTATAGATCAGTTTGGACAGTATTGTCATCTTAACAATATTAAATCTTATAATTCATGAACCCAAGTGTTTTCCCATTTTTGAAGGTCTTAAATTTCTTTCAGCAATGTTTTGTAGTTCTTAGTGTACACATTGTGTTCCCACACATTAAGGTCCCCATACACAATATTGTTGACAAATCTTTCACCTTCTTGGCTAAATTTATTCACCTTTCACTTCCTTGGCTAAATTTATTCCTAAGTGTTCAATTCTTTCTTCATGTTATTGTAAATAGACTTGTTTTCTTTTTTTAAGTTTTATTTTATTTTTAATTAACACACAATAATTCTATTTATGTGGTAAAGTGTGATGTTTCAATAATTGTATACATTGTGCAATGATCAAATCAGAATATTTAGCATATTCATCACCTCAAACATTTATCATTTCCTTGTGATAAGAACACTCAAAATCCTCCATCTAGTTGTTTTGAAATGTATTACATGATACTGTTAATTATAGTCATGCTACTGTTCAATAGAACAACAGAATTTATTTCTCCTATTTAACTGTAATTTTGTACCCTTTAACCAGTCTTTCTGCCTCTCTTTTGCCTTCCTTTTTCCCTCTACCCTCCTCAGCCTCTGGTAACCACTATTCTAATCTGTACTTCTATGAGATCAGCCTTTTTTAGATTCCACAGATGAGTGAGATCATGTGGTATTTGTCTTTTTGTGCCTGGCTTATTTCACTTAGACTTGTTTTCTTAATTTTATTTTTGGATTGTTCATTGCAAGGTAGAACTACAATTGATTTTTGTTTATGATCTTGTAACTTGCAACTGTGCCGAACTCATTTATAAGTTCTAGTAGTTTTTAGTGGATCCTTAGAATTTTTACATTCAAGATCATGCCATCCACAGATAGGGATACTTGTACTTCTTCCTTTATAACTTCAGTGCCTTTCATTGTGTTTTGTTTTAAAATTGCCCTTGCTAGAATCTTCAGTACGTTGTTTAAGTGGAGAGAGTAGGCATCCTTGTCTTTTTCCTGATTTTAGGGGAAAAGCTTTTGATCTTTAATTATTTATTGATATTATTATTATTATTATTATTATTAGTGACAGGGTCTCCCTCTGTCACCTAGGCTGGAGTGCAGTGGTGCAATCTCAGCTCACTGCAGCCTCGGCCTCCCAGGTTCAAGTGATCCTCCTGCCTCAGCCCCCCCAAGTAGCTGGGACTATAGGGATATGCCGCCTTGCCGGCTAGTTTTTGTATTTTTTGTAGAGACTGGGTTTTGCCATGTTGCCCAGGCTGGTCTCAAATACCTGGGGTCAAGCGATCCTCCCTCCTTGGCCTCCCAAAGTGCTAGGATTACAGGCATGAGCCACTGTGCCCGGCCTGATCTTTAATAATTAAGTATGGTGTTTCTGTAAATTTTTCTTAGATGTTGTTATCAGGTTGAAGAAATTTCCTTCTGTTCCCAGTTTAAGTGTTTTTTTTTTCTTTTTTTTATGAAAAGGTGTTGGGTTTAATTAAAACCTCTTTCTATATCCATTGAGATGGTCATGTGGTTTTCATCTTTTGTGCTCTTAATACAGTGTATTACACTGCTTTTCATATATTTATCCAGCTTTTTACTTTTGGAATAGATACAGTCATGGTGTGGAGTTCTTTTTATATGTGTCTGAATTTGGTTTATTATTTTGTTGAGGATTATTGTGTTTATATTCATAAGTGATATTGGTCTGTAGGTTTCTTTTCTTGTAATGCCATTGTCTGATTTTGTTATCAGAATATTACTGACCTCATGGAATAAGTTAGGAAGTATTCCCTTATCTTCCCTCTTTTCAAGGACTTTGTATAGAATTTAGCAGTGAAGCTGTCTGGGCCTTGGCTTTTATTTGTGGATAGTGTTTTGATTACTAATTCAATCTCTTCACTTGTTATAGGTCTCTTTATCTTACCTATTTCTTCCTAAGTCAGATTCAGCAGTTTTTGTTTTTCTAGGAGTTTGTCTGTTTTATTTGTTAATCTGATTTTTTTGCCATACAATTATTTATAGCATTTAAAATATAAGGTTGGAAGTAACATCCCCTCTTTCATTTCTTACTGTAGTAATTTGAGTCTTCTATCTTTTTTTTGGTCAATCTGGTTAAGGATTCGTCAATTTTGTTGATCTTTTGGAAGTACAATCTTTTGGTTTCATTGATTGCTTTCTATTATTTTTCTATTCTCTATGTCATTTGTTTACTCCTTAGTCTGTATTATTTCCTCCCTTCCTTATGTTTGCTTTGGGTTTAGTTTTCTTTTCATAGTTAAGATGAAAAGCTACGTTATTATTTTAGATCTTTCTTGTATTTTAATGTAGTTATTACTACTATAAATTTTCATCAATAAAGAATACTGCTTTCACTGCATCTCATGTTTTGGTAGGTTGTGTTTAAGTTTTCGTTAATCTCAAAGAATGCTCTCATTTCCTGTGTAGTTTCTTCTTTGACCTTTGGCTTATTTAGGGGTGTTTTGTTTAACTTCTACTTTTAAATTACTTTACAATATATCCTTCTGTTACTGATTTCTAATTTAATTCTATTGTGGTTGGTGAAGATACTTTTTATTATTTCAGTCCTATTTATGGAGACTTGTTTTATGATCTAACATATGGTCTATCTTTCATGAGAATATTTCATGTGCACTTGAGAAGAATGTGTATTCATCTGTTATTGGGTTAAGTGTTCTATAATGTCCATTAGGTCCAGTCTTCTTTGTTGATCTCCTGTCTGATTGCTTGATCTATTATTGAAAGTGGGATATTGAGGCAGCCAGAATATGTTATTGAGTTCATTTCTCTCTTCAGTTTTGTCAGTTTTTGCTTCATGTATTTTGGAATCCATTGGTAGATAAATGTAAGTTTATCATAGTTATATTTTTTTGATGGATTGGCAGCCTAAGAGTGTAAAATGTTATTCTTTGTCTATTGTACTGATGTTTGTTTTAAAGTCTGTTTTGTCTGATATTAGTATAACCACTCCTACTCTTTTTTGGTTACCGTTTATATCGTATCTCTTTTTCCAGTTTTTGACTTTACACTTATTTGTGCCTTTGAATCTAAAATCATTCTCTTGAAGATAGTGTAGAGTTTTTGGACCATACCTTTTTTTGTCGATTTAACTAGTCTCTGTCTTTATTGTAGCGTTCAATCCATTCATGTTTAGTGCAGTTACTCTTCAGGCAGAATTTACATGTGTGTTTTGTTATTTGTTCTCCCTATTTCTTATGTCATTTTTGTTTTTCTGTTCTTACATTAGTGCCTTTATTTGCCTTAAATATTTTCCAGTGTGCCATTTCAATTTGCTTGTTGTTTCTTTCACTATATATTTTTGATTTTTTTAGTTCATTCTATGGAGATTATCATTAACATCTTAATTGATGGGACTCTAGTTCAGATTTATATGAACTTACTGTCAGTAGAATACAAAAAATTTGCTTCTTTAATAGCACTGTAACCTTCTTTATGTTGTTAGTTATGTCCATCAGCAAAGATTTATAATTATTGTGGTAGTCATGTTTTAAGTCAGATTGGAAAACACAGGAATTGCAAATTTATTTTTTTGAGAAGGAGTTTCGCTCTTGTTACCCAGGCTGGAGTGCAATGGCGCCATCTCGGCTCACCGCAACCTCTGCCTCCTGGGTTCAAGCAATTCTCCTGCCTCAGCCTCCTGAGTAGCTGGGACTACAGGCATGCGCCACCATGCCCAGCTAATTTTTGTATTTTTAGTAGAGATGGGGTTTCACCATGTT
>CAUYQU010050518.1:0-14415 GCA_963574635.1 Cheracebus regulus | reverse complement strand
AATGATGAATCCTAAACATGATGAAACCTCTGAAACTAAAAAATATAAAAATTAGCTGAGCATGGTGGCATGCACCGGTGATCCCAGCTACTTGGGAGGCTGAGGGAGGAGAATCGCTTGAACCTGGGAGGTGGAGGTTGCGGTGAGCTGAGATTGCGCCATTGCACTCCAGCCTGGACAACAAGAGCGAAACTCCATCTCAAAAAAAAAAAAAAGACCAGGCGCGGTTGCTCACGCCTGTAATCCCAGCGCTTTAGGAGGCCGAGGCTCGCGGATCACGAGGTGAGGAGATCAAGACCATCCTGGCCAACATGGTGAAACCCAGTGTCTACTAAAAATACAAAAAAATTAGTTGGGCGTGGTGGCGCACGCCTGTAGTCCCAGCTACTCCTGAGGCTGAGGCAGGAGAATGGCTTGAACCCAGGAGGTGGAGGTTTCAGTGAGCCGAGATCACTGAAACTGCATTCCAGCCTAGCAAAAGAGTGAGACTCCGTCACAAAAAAATAAAAGAAATTATCCAGATGTGGTGATGTACACCTGTGGTCCCAGCTACTCAGAAGGGTGAAGCAGGCAGATGGTTGGAGCCCAGAAGGTCAAGGCTGCAGCGAGCTATGATTGCACTCCAGCCTGGGCAACACAGCAAGACCCTGTCTCAAAACAAAAACAAACAAACAAAAAAAAACAGGCTGGAAACAACAGTGTTGCAGCTGGGAGTGACCGAATAAAAAAAAAAATTAATTAAAAAATAAAACGAAAAAAAAGGAAAAAAAGAAACGTTATCATGATGTTCTCATATTATTGCAGTCTCAGTGTTATCATAATGATGAAAGGTGACCTGTGTCCAAGCCCCAGCAGGTAGATTCAGACTCCCCAAGCCCAGCAGACCCTCCGCAATATGATTGGTTTCATTTTGTGTTAGTGAAAGACTTTGGCCAAATTCCTGAAAACCGTCTGTTCAGGCTCATTTGTTACGCAGCAGACGCACACTGACAGCTGTTTTCTACCCGAGACGGCCGTGCCGGTCCTCATAGGGCTTACAGCCTCCACCAATAAGTCGAAAATGCCCAAGAATGGGCACCGTGGCTCATGCCTATAATCCCAGCACTCTGGGAGGCCAAAGCAGGAGGAACATTTGAGGCCAGGAGTTCGAGACCAGCTTGGGCAACATAGTGAGACCCCCATCTCTACAAAAAATTTAAAAATTAGCCAGGCATGATGGTGTGTACCTGGAGTCCCAGCTACTTGGGAGGCTGAGATGGGAGGCTCACTTGAGCCCTGGAGTTGGAAGCTGCAGTGAGCCACCGTCCCACCACTGCACTCCAGCCTGAGCAGCATAACAAACCCTGTATCTTTTATTTATTTATTTATTTATTTATTTATTTATTTATTTTGTGACAGAGTTTCACTCTTGTCGCCCAGGGACTGGAGTGTAATGGCGCGATCTCGCTCACCGCAACCTCCGCCTCCCAGGTTCAAGCGATTCTCCTGCCTCAGCCTCCCGAGTAGCTGGGACTACAGGCGCCCGCCACCATGCCCGGCTAATTTTTGTATTTTTAGTAGAGATGCGGTTTTACCATGTTGGGCAGGCTGGTCTCAAACTCTTGACCTCAGGTGATCCGCCCGCGTCAGCCTCCCAAGTGCTGGGATAACGGGCATGAGCCACCGCACTCAGCCAAGACCCTGTATCTTATTATTACTCTTTATTTTTTATTTTTAAATTTCTTTTCCTGGAAACTTTCATTTAATGGACCCTGCATCTTAAAATAATAATAATAATAAGTTAAAGAGAAAAAAGGAAAATTTCCAGGCTCCCCAAAATAGGCAAATAATGCCCCGTCTCCATCTCTTCTCCACAGGTCTGCTCCGGTCACAGAAGAAGATCAGGAAACAAGGTGGGTGTGGGGCAGGGGGTCTTGGTGCTGTTTTCAGGGTCTCTTACATGGGGCCTGGATCAGCTGAGGTTCTCTAGAGGGACAGAAAATCGAATCAGCTGCCAGCGAATACAACGCAGGCATAGAGCCCAACCCCAGGAAAACCGCCCCATGACTTATTGGGAGTGGGGGATACGGCACGGGGGAGGCAGGGAGGTGTGGTTCCCTTAACCAGTCAGGCCGTCCCTGCACAACTCCAGGGGGCGCCAGGACATAGACCAGGACACAAATGAAGCTCCAGAGCTATGCAGTAGAGCAGCCCTAAAGGAAAAACCCGCACAGAGCCAGGCTCCCTGGAGCCCAGGATGTGACGCCACGGAAGGGTGGATTGTCCACCATCCACCTCAGATTCTCCACTTGGTTGTGGATGCCAGGAAAAGCCACCCTGTGGCCAAGCACGGTGGCCTATAATCCCAGCATTTTGGGAGGCCAAGGCGGGCAGATCACTTGAGGTCAGGAGTTTAAGACCAGCCTGGGCAACATGGCAAGTCCCCGTCCCTAAAAAAAATACAAAAATAAGGCTGGGCGTGGTGGCTTACGCCTGTAATCGCAGCACTTTGGGAGGCTCAGGTGGGTGGATCATCTGAGGTCATGAATTTGAGACCAGCCTGGCCAACATGGTGAAATCCTGTTTCTACCCTCAAAAAAAAAAAACACAAAAATAAAATTAGCCAGGCGTGGTGGTCGGCTCCTGTAGTCCCAGCTATGCGGGAGGCTAAGGCAGGAGAATCGCTTGAACTTGGAAGGTGGAGGTTGCGGTGAGCCAAGATTGTGCCACTACACTCCAGCCTGGGTGACAAGAGCAAAACTCAGTCTCAATTTTAAACATATACATATGTATGTTAGCCAGGTGAGCCAAGATCGCACCCCTGCACTCCACACTCCCACACTCCACAGCCTGAGCAACAGAGCTAGACTTTGTCTCACAAAAGAGAAAAAAAAAACGGAAAGAAACGCCTCCCTGTGTGTTGTTTCCAAGGGTACCCTCAGGTGCGACGGTTTGCTAGATGGACTCACAGAGCCTTGTAGCTTATGGTTTATCACAGTGAAATGGTTAATTACAGTGGAAAGGTACAGTTAAAAATCAGGAAAAGGCTGGGCGTGGTGGCTCATGCCTGTAATCCCAGCACTTTGGGAGGCTGAGGCCGGGGGATCACTTGAGGTCAGGATTTCAAGGCCAGCCTGGCCAACACGGTAAAACTCCATCTCTACCAAAAGTACAAAATTAGCTGGGCATGGTGGCACACAGCTGTTGTCCCAGCTACTCAAGAGGCTGGGGCAGGGAAACTGCTTGAACCCGGGAGGCGGAGGCTGCAGTGAGCTGAGGTTACACCACTGCATTCCAGCCTGGGTGACAGAGTGAGACTCCGTCTCCAAAAAATAATAATAATAAAAGAAAAAATAAAATTAAAAAACTAGCTGGGGCGTGGTGGCGTGCACCTGTAATCCCAGTTACTCAGGAGGCTGAGGCACAAGAATCACTTGAACCTGGGAAGTAGAGGTTGCAGTGAGCCGAGATCATGCCACTGCACTCCAGCCTGGGCAACAGAGCAAGACTCTGTTAAAAAAAAAAAATTGGCCAGGCGCGGTGGCTCACGCCTGTAATCCAAGCACTTTGGAGGCCAAGGTGGGCGGATCACCTGAGGTCAGGAGTTCAAGACCAACCTGACCAACATGGTGAAACCCCATCTTAAAAAAAAAAAAAAAGTCAACAGGCCGGGCACGGTGGCTCACGCCTGTAATCCCAGCACTTTGGGAGGCCGAGGCAGGTGGATCACGAGGTCAGGAGATCGAGACCATCCTGGCCAACATGGTGAAACCCCATCTCTACTAAAAATACAAAAAATTAGCTGGGCGTGGTGGTGCATGCCTGTAGTCCCAGCTACTCGGGAGGCTGAGGCAGGAGAATGGCTTGAACCCAGGAGGCAGAAGTTGCAGTGAGCCGAGATTCTGCCACTGCACCCCAGCTTGGGGACAGAATGAGACTCCATCTCAAAAAATGCCCCCATGATTTAGTCACCTCCCACTGGGTCCCTCCCACAACACGTAGGTATTTTTTTTTTTTTTTTGAGAAGGAGTTTTGCTCTTGTTACCCAGGCTGGAGTGCAATGGCGCAATCTCGGCTCACCGCAACCTCCGCCTCCTGTGTTCAAGCAATTCTCCTGCCTCAGCCTCCCGAGTAGCTGGGACTACAGGCATGTACCACCACGCCCAGCTAATTTTTTGTATTTTTAGTAGAGACGGGGTTTCACCATGTTGACCAGAATGGTCTTGATCTCTTGACCTTGTGATTCACCCACCTCAGCCCCCCAAAGTGTTGGGATTGCAGGCGTGAGCCACCGCGCCCGGCCAACATATGGGTATTATGGGAACTACAATCCAAGATGAGATTTGGGTGGGGACACAGCCCAACCACATCAGTTAGCATAGACTATCTGGCATGACCCAAGTTTCCCAGGTAAACAAAGACACTCCAGGCTGGATGCTCCAAGACTTTTGAGGTTACTACTCCCAGGAGCCAGGCAAGAGCCAGACTTTTCTTTAGAATGTGTGGGATCTGTCCTTGACCACACAGTCTTATACAAATCTATGACATGGCCTGGCCACATGCCTTACTACCCATGTGACCCAGGAAGCTCCACGCTGAGAAATAAACATCAAGAATGGTCATAGGCCAGTGCTGCTTCAGGGGCACTGAGTAAAAGCAAGTTCTCAATGTATTTCTGAAAAGACCGCCTCAACCCATGCTCTGCGAACCCATCTGGAGATGAGTTCACATAGACAGGAAACACAAGGAAATCATCCACCACGAACAAAAGACAGCAGAGACAACAAACGGCAGAACTGGATCCTGCCTGGAGATGCTTAGGTGGAGATGATGCAATAAGCATGTTTTAAAAGATTAAAAACACAAAAGAAGGAACTGTAAGGAGCAATAGATGAATGGATGAGGATGGATGGATGGAAGGATGGAAGGATGGATGGATGGATGGAAGGATGGATGGAAGGATGGATGGATGGAAGGATGGATGGATGGATGAGTAGATGGATGGAAGGATGGATGGATGATAGGTGGATGGGCAGATGGATAGATGAGTTAGTGGATGGATGGAGGGATAGACGGATGATGGGGTGGATGGATGGATGGTTGGATGGATGAGTGGATGAATGGATGGAAAGATGGATGGATGGACAGATGGATGGGTAGGCAGATGGATGCGTGAACAGGTAGATGAATGGTTGGTTGGATAAATGGTGGAGTAGATGGATGAATGGATGAGTGGGCAGGTGAGTGGATGAACGGATGGATGACAGACGGATGGGTGGGTTGGATGGATGGGTGAGTGGGTAGGTGGATGGGTGGTTGGATGGACGAATGGATGGGTGAGTGGGTGGGTGGATAGATGTGTTGGTGGTTGTATGGTTCACTGGATGGACAGGTGAGTGGATGGATGTGTGAGTGTCTGGATGGGTGGGCAGATATATGTATGGATCAGTGGGTGGGTGGGTGGGTGGATGAATGGGTGGGTGGATGGGTGGATGGGTGGGTGGATGGATGGGTGGGTGGGTGGATGGGTGGCTGGGTGGATGGGTGGGTGGGGTGGTGGGTGGGTGGATGGGTGGATGGATGGGTGGGTGGGTAGATGGATGAGTGGGTGGGGTGGTGGGTGGATAGATGTGTTGTTGGATGGATGGGTGAGTGAATGGATGGGTGGAAGCCTCCCTCTGGGCTGATTGAGGGTACCAGTGTCCAGGCCTCTTCTGCTGGGGCACCAGGAAGGAGGCCCTCAGAGCCACACTTAGAAAGTGGGTGGGGAGAGCCTGGTCCTGAGGGGTGAGTGCCGCTCTTGCTGCTGAGAGCTCACCACACCGGGTGGGATCATTCTTTCAGCTTCCATACACGTGGAAGAGCATTTTGCACTTTTAACATTAACAGTAATAACCTGGCCTGTGTGTCTCCCTCCCTAGCATGTCCTGAGGGGACGTGAGCACAACGAAGGAAGTCGAAGAAGATTCCAGACGCCAGGAAACCTCCGTCAGACGCCCACTGGCCCCAGATCTCATCCTGCCTCATCCTGAGTCCCAGTCTCCCGAGGGTGCCAGCCCATCCGTTCATCTCTGAAACCCAGCGTCCTTTTTCGCTGCTTGAAAACGTTATTATTTTTTTTAAATCATGCAGTATTTGTGCGTTCCAGAAAAGGGCCCATCTCTGAGCGCCACACCTTTCCACACGCATGAACTCATGGCCAAGGACAGCAAAAAGTGGAGGGGGTGGCCCGCGAGGTCTCGGTGGCCCCTGCTCCCGCTCCCAGCCCCTGTGGTCAGAGCTGGGCACAAGATTCAAGACCCTTCTCTAGCTTGTCACCTGCTCCAGGTTGGAGCCACAGACACCCACCACCACCCCGGTGGGGTCTGCGTCCTTTCCTGTGCCTTTCCCCCCAGAACGCGGCCCTGGACCTGGAAACTCAACCCCTATAGGAGAGTCACGTCCTGGGGTACCTCCTGACCTCCGACCTTAGGTCCAAACTTCACATCCGTGGTTTTTCATTTAACCTGCCTCCTCCTCGCTCATAATGACACCCAGCTCTTTGAGAAGCTCAGAGCCCATAGAACAAGAAGGGCCGCTGTCAACCATCCTTGTCCTATGATTGCAAAATGACGCCCCAGTAATCTAGACCATTCTCAAGCCCCTTTAATTCAGACGCCAAGCCACAGGGCAAACCCAGTCAATACGTCCCACCAAGGAATGAGACATGCTGACCTTGGCCGGGCACGGTGGCTCACGTTTGTATTCCCAGCACTTTGTGAGGCCGAGATGAGTGGATCACGAGGTCAGGAGTTCGAGACCAGCCTGGCCAACATGGTGAAACCCTGTCTCTACTAAAAATACAAAAATTAGCGCGGTGTGGTGGCAGGCGCCTGTAATCCCAGCTACTTGGGAGGCTGAGGCGGGAGAATCGCTTGGACCCGGGAGGTGGAGGTTGCAGTGAGCCAATATGGTGCCATGGCATTCCAGCCTGGGCCATAAGAACAAGACTCTATCTCAAAAAAGAAAAAAAAAAAAAAAAGAGAGAGAGAGAGAGATGTTGACCTCGCTGCTTCCCCGACACAGCATCGGGCTGGGATGTGCCAACGCTGTTCCGGGCTGGAACCGAAGAGGCTCAGAAGCCAGCTCTGAAACAGGTGGACCTAGCAAAAGGAAGATACAGGGGATCAGACGTTGGAGTGTTTCAGAAGTCACTGGGGAGGTAAATCCAGTGTGCTGGCTGCAGCCATTGCATTCAAAGCTTGGACCAGCGGGTTCTTGTTCAGGAGGCAAATCTCCCTTGGAAAAAAAAAGACAAGATTTTTCTAATGCGGTCCAAACGCCTGTCACCAGTCAGATGGACTCCAGAAGCAGCAAGCTCCCTGTCTCTGGAGGCATTCAATAAAAGGCTAGGCTGGGAGTGGGGGCTCACGCCTGTAATCCCAGCAATCTGGGAGGCCAAGGCAGGCAGATCACCTGAGGTCAGGAGTTCGAGACCACCCTGGCCAACATGGGGAAACCTCATCTCTACTAAAAATACAAAAATTAGCCAGGCGTGGTGGCGGGCACCTGTAATTCCAGCTACTTGGGAGACTGAGGCACAAGAGTCACTTAAACCTGAGAGGTGAAGGTTGCAGTGAGCTGAGATCATGCCATCACACTCCGGCCTGGATGACAGAGTAAGACTCTGTCTCAAAACAAAACAAAACAAAAATAGGCCGGATGCGGTGGCTCACACCTGTAATCCCAGCAATCTGGGAGGCTGAGGTGAGCGGATCACCTGAGGTCAGGAGTTCGAGACCAGCCTGGTCAACACGGCGAAACCCTGTCTCTACTAAAAATACAAAAATTAGCCAGGTGTGGTGGTGAGTGCCTGTAATCCCAGCTACTTGGGAGGCTGAGGCAGGAGAATCGCTTGAACCCGGGAGGCAGAGGTTGCAGTGAGCCAAAGTCACGCCACTGCACTCCAGCCTGGGTGACAACGAGGTTCCCTCTAATCCTAGATGTCTTCATGTCTATCCATCTGAGCAGACGTCGAGTAGAAGGACACATTCTCCAGGCCCTCCTTCCTGCCTGAGAGTCCAGGCTGGGCCAACCGGACCCACAGTGAACTGAGCCTCAGTGAAAGCATCCAGTGCATCTTGACCTGGGACAGCAAAGTGCATTTTGGATTATTCAGTGACGGATGGGAGGGACCTGGTGGTATTCAGTGCTGAGGGGCAGCGATGCAGAAAGATCTGTCCCGTGGGACAGGGTCCCATGCCAGCAGCTCCTGCCGAGAGCAAGGCGGGGTTTCTGAGCGAGCTTAGGCTTGCAGCTTCCTGTGAAGCCACTGGCTGTGACCGGACATCTCTGGGTCTCAGCATTGCCCTGGGGAGGCTGGGACATTTAGGGACGTGGTAGGGTTTTATCATTTGTGTTTCCCAAATGTCAAGTCTCAGCAGGGCGAGGGGGTTCACGCCTGTCATCCCAGCACTGTGGGAGGCCGAGGCAGGTGGATCATCTCAGGTCAGGAGTTCAAGACCAGCCTGGCCAAGATGGCGAAACCCCATCTCTACTAAAAATACAAAAATTAGCCGGGCATGGTGGCGCACGCCTGCAGTCCCAGCTACTCGGGAGGCTGAGGCAGGAGAATCGCTCGAACCCAGGAGGTGGAGGTTGCAGTGAGCTGAGATCCCACCACTGCACTCCAGCCTGGGCGACAGGGCAAGGCTCTGACCCAAAACAAACAAACAAAAAACGGTGACAGAAGCCTGTCAGACTGCCCTGAGGGGAGAGGCTCCAGCAGATGGATGCCAGCCAGAACCAGCTGCCACAATTTGTCCCCGGTGACCAAAGGCATGTGATTTCGGCATGAACCCTTCTCCCCCAGCAGTGACTAGAACTCCTGGGCCTCCATCTTCACGGAAGACTGGGTTCTCTTCCAAGTCAGGGACACGAAAGAGCTTGTTCCACCCGATCCGAAAACTAATCATTCAGTGTCTACAGCAGCAACCCAGTGACAAGGGAGGCCAGCTGACCCGGAAGGCGCCCACCAGCTGAACATTCTGCCCACAACAGAAACTCCGGGGGGGCCGCCCATTAGGCTGTGGCCCCACCACCGCCCCCCGCTTTGGATCACCAGCAGTCACAGACAACAGGCAGGCGAAACTGAAGACCCCAACCCAGCCCCAGCGGACCCTCCAGAGCAAAAGAGGTTCCCCAGCAAGGCCACTTGATGAGTATGATGAGGCTCAAACAGCCGGGGCCGCCGTTCCCAGCTGGGCGGCAATCCACACCATTCACAGATCAGCCTGGCGATGGATTTATGTCAGGGTGGGGGCTGTGGTTTTGGCCAAAATGCAACAGACCCTGACCCTCCTCGTAAAAGGACGTTGGATTTCCCTCTGGTGACACATGGGATGCGTCATAAACCCTCCCTCAAAGCCCCGGTCAGCACGCCTGTCCTTCCAATGACGAGTTTTGCGGTTTTTCAGAACAGAAATGATGATTAGGATTGATGACTGTCATGATGGGAAGACATTGTCTCCATGAGCTTTGGGGGAATTTTTATGTGGAATAAATAAACTATCACCGAGAAGGGAGGTTTGCTCTTTTGTCAGTTCCAGTGACAGGTCGGGCGTGGGGGCTCACGCCTGTAATCCCAGCACTTTGGGAGGCTGTGGCGAGTGGATCACTTGAGATCAGGAGTTTGAGACTAGCCTGGCCAACGTGGCGGAACCCTGTCTCCATTAAAAATACTGAAATTAGCCAGGCATGGTGGTGCACACCTGTAATCCCAGCCACTCGGGAGGCTGAGGCGGGAGAATCACTGGAACCCAGTGGGGCGGAGGTTGCAGCGAGCTGAGATCATGCCACTGCACTCCAGCCTGGGCGAAAGAGGGAGACTCCGTCTCCAAAAGAAAAGAAACGAAGGCCGGGCGCAGTGGCTCACGCATGTAATCCTAGCACTTTGGGAGGCTGAGGTGGGTGGATCACCTGAGGTCAGGAGTTCAAGACCAGCCTGGCCATCATGGTGAAACCCCATCTTTTTAATTTAAAAATTTAAAAAAAAAAAAAAGAAAGAAAAGAAAAAACCTCACTCATTCACTCCTTCATTCATTTAGGGGCACTGGGGATTTAGTCCCTCACGCCACTCCCAGCCCAAGTGGCGGGGCTCAACCCAGGGACCTGTGGCCTTGATGGGACCAGGAAGGGACCTTTATGATGAGAGGAGCAACATACAAGTAGCTATCAGCCAGGCTAGCGGAAGGAGGGGTGTCCTCAGCAGAACAACCCATGGGGACAGAGCCGGGCAGCCGGAGAGGGCCCAGCAGCCAGATCAGCAGCCATCGGTATTTCAGAAAAACCCAGGACTGAATTAAGGGCTTCGTCACCTGTCACCTTCTTTTTATTAAGTTTTGTTTGTTTTTTGTTTTTTGAGACGGAGTCTCTGTGGCCCAGGCTGGAGTGTAGTGGCAGAATCTCGGCTCACTGCAACCTCCACCTCCTGGGTTCAAGCAGTTCTCCCGCCCCGGCCTCCCGAGGAGCTGGAATTGCAGACGTCTGCCACCACGTCTGGCTAAGTTCTGTGTTAAGTAGAGATGGGGTTTCACCGTGTTGGTCAGGCTGGTCTCGAACTCCTCACCTCAAGTGATCCTTCTGCTTTGGCTTCCCGAAGCGCTGGGATCACAGGTGTGAGCTATTGTGCCCAGCCCTTTTTTTGGTTTTTAAAAAATCAGGGTTTTCCCGTGGCCCAGGCTGGCGCGCAGTAGTGCAGTCACAGCTCGCTGCAGCCTCAGCCTCCTGGGTGGGAGAGGTCCTCCCGCCGGGCGGGAAGGGTGTGGAGGGATAACATGGGGAGAAAAGCTGGATACAGTATACACCTAAAGTAAAATTAAAAAAAAAACAAACTCATCAAACTGTACACTTAAGATCTATGCATCTGACTGTATCTAAATTACACATCAGTGAAAATGTAACTTAAAAATTTAAAAACTGAAACAAGTTATTTGAGACCTGAGATTGTTCAGAGCCTTCAATGTCCAGAGCACAGTTCCTGGTACCAAGCAGATGATTAATAAATATTGGTTAAACTGGAAAAAAAAAAAAAAAGAGCTCCTCCTGCCTCAGCCTCCCAAGTAGGTGGAACTACAGAAGCACACCACCACACCCAGCTATTTTTTTTTTTTATTTTTTGTAGAAACGGTTGTGGGCGAGGAGGCAAAGGTCTCACAACATTGCCCAGACTGGTCTTGAACTCCTGGCCTCAAGCGATCCTCCCACCTTGGCCTCCTAAGTGCTAGCATGACAGTTGTGAGCCACTGCAAACAAACGCCTTTTTATTAAGTCAAGATAAAAGTCACTTAACACAAAATTAATCTTTTTCTTTTTTTTTCTGAGATGAAGTTGCCTGGTGCAATGGCGCGATCTCGGCTCACTGAAACCTCTGGCTCCCAGGTTCAAGCGAGTCTCCTGCCTCTGCTTCCCTAGTTAGCTAGGATCACAGGCCTGTGCCACCACGCCCGGCTAACTTTATATTTTTTAATAGAGTTGGGGTTTCTCCATGTTGGTCAGGCTGGTCTCGAAACTCCTGACCTCAGGTGATCCGCCTGCCTCGGCCTCCCAAAGTGCTGGGATTACAGGCGTGAGCCCCTGCGCCCAGCTAAAATTAACCATTTTTAAGAGTACATTCTTCGGTACTTCGTACCTTCACAATGTTTTGCAAACACCACCTCCATCGAATTCCAGAATATTCCATTACTCCAAAAGTAAATCTGTCCCCAGAAGCAACAATCATTCCCACTCACCCACCCCAGCCCCTGGGACCCAGGCCTCCCCTTCCTGCCCCTGTGAATTGGTATGTCCTGGACATTTTATGTAAATGGGATCACAAACCATATGGCAATGAGGTCACTAATTAACGCCCTGGGACCTGAGACTGCTTGGGGTCTGGCAGGCATTTGTAGCCTCTGTGCCTCCTCCCTGTCCTTCCTGCCAGGGTGGACTGGCACAGGGAGCCCTCCCAGAGGCACCCTGCCAGGGCCTTTATCTGAGCAAGTCACTATCACCTGAGGTCCTGGGCCACGTGCCGCACCAAGAGGCTCCCAGGAAATTCTTGCCATTGAAACTGGGTCAGAGGTGAAGCCCAGGGGTCAGGCTCTCCAGAGTGCCTGCTTGAGCGCCGGGAGGAGCTCAGGCCACAGACACAGCCACCCCGCCACACAGCCACAGACCCTGTGGCTGACTGCTTTTCTGAGCTTTTCTCATGAAGACCCCAAGATTTCCAGTACATTTTGCGAGAGCTCGTTAAGGCCAGGCTCACAATTCTGTAAAGAGGACTCACAAAGTACATCACTGGCCAGGTGTGGTGGCTTAAGCCCGTAATCCCAGCACTTGGGGATACCAAGGAGGAAAGATCACTTGAGGCCAGGGGTTCGAGACCTGCCTAGGCAATGTATCAAGACCTCATCTCTTAAAAACTGGGGCCAGGCTTGGTGGCTCACACATGTAATCCCAGCACTTTGGGAGGCCAAGGCGGGCAGATTACAAGGTCAAGAGATCGAGACCATGCTGGCCAATACGGCGAAACCCCGTTTCTACTAAAAATACAAAAATCAGCCAGGCATGGTGGCGCATGCCTGTAGTCGCAGCCATTCAGGAGGCTGAGGCTGGAGAATTGCTCTCAAACCCAAGAGGTGGAGGTTGCAGTGAGCCAAGATCGCGCCATTGCACTCCAGCCTGGGCAACAAGAGCGAAACTCCGTGTGAAAAAAAAACAGCATCAGAAAAATTATTTTCCAGCTGGGAAAGGCGTTGCATGCCTATAATCCCAGCACTTTGGGAGGTTGAGGCAGGGGAATTATCACTTGAGGTCAGGAGTTCAAGACCAACCTGGGCAACATAGCAAGACCCCGTCTCTACAAGAAATTAAAAAGTGAGGTGTGGTGATGCGAACCTGTAGTCTCAGCTACTCGGGAGGCTGAAGCCGAAAGATCGCTTGAGTCTGAGAGGTTTAGGCCACAGTGAGCCGTGATCGCACCACCACACTCCAGCCTGGGCCACAGAGCGAGACCCTGTCTGAATAAATTTTAAAATGTAGGCCAGGAGTGGTGGCTTATGTCTATATTCCAAGCACTTTGGGAGGCCAAGGCGGGCGATCACCTGAGGTCAGGAGTTTAAAACTAGCCTAACATGGTGAAACCCCATCTCTACTAAAAATACAAAAATTAGCCGGGCATAGTGGCGGATGCCTGTAGTCCCAGCTACTCAGGAGGCTGAGGCAGGAGAATCGCTTGAACCCAAGAGGCGGGGGTTGCAGTGAGCCGAGAACAAATCATCGCACTCCAGCCTGGCAACAGAGCGATATTTCGCCTCAAAAAAAAAAAAAAAAAAAAATGTAGGCCAGGTGTGGTGGTTTACAAAGTGCTATAATCCCAGCACTTTGGACTTTGGGAGGTTGATCACCTGAGGGCAGATCACCTGAGGTCAGGAGTTTGAGACCAATCTGGCCAACATGGTGAAACCCAGTCTCTACTAAAAACACAAAAATTGGCCAGGTGCGGTGGCTCACGCCTGTAATCCTAGCACTCTGGGAGGCCGAGGTGGGTGGATCGCCTGAGGTCAGGAGTTCAAGACCAGCCTGGTCATCATGGTGAAACCCCATCTTTAAAAAAAAAACACACACACACAGGCCGGGCGCAGTGGCTCACGCCTGTAATCCCAGCACTTTGGGAGGCCGAGGTGGGTGGATCACCTGAGGTCAGGAGTTCAAGACCAGCCTGGCCATCATGGTGAAACCCCATCTTAAAAACACACACACACACACACAAATTAGCTGGGTGTGATGGATCCCTCCTGTAATCCCAGCTACTTCAGAGGCTGAGGCAGGAGAATCGTTTGAACCCGAGAGGTGGAGGCTGCAGTGAGCCAAGATGAAGCCACTGCACTCCAGCCTGAGTGAAAGGGTTAAACTCCGTCTCATATTAAAATAAAATAAAAATGTAATAAAACACTTTTTCCACTTACCAGTACAAGGGAGGAGTAACAGCATGTCGTTCCCCCCCTTGGCTCCCCTACCCAGTCAAGTGACTCCAGCCACACCGTGAATGGCCCCTGCGGTCACGCTGAGATCTGGCGGTGGGGCTCTGGTCCGTCACCAGGGCAAGGCTATCTTGTGATTCACTGCTAAGGATCTTAAGCCCACCTTGGCCTTGACCTCATCGGAAAAGGAAGCTCCTGGCAGGGCCCCGCCTCTAGGGCTGCTGTGGGAGCGGGGTGGCTGAGTTCTCTTCCTTGACACCGCGAGAACCAGTCTTAATGTCAGGGTCAGGGCAGAGGACACAGGGAGTGCGATATTTTTAGGGAGCAGAAAGTGTGGGGCTGCTGACCTGGGCTCTCTGGCCAGGAGGAGGGCAGGGGGTGGGGCTGGAGAGGAAGAAGGGGAGGAGGGAGGTGGGGGGAGGGAGGTGGGGGGGGA
>CAUYQU010050517.1:0-20776 GCA_963574635.1 Cheracebus regulus | reverse complement strand
AAGTGACCACATAACTGGAAGTAAATCACTCCCCAGCAATTGCATAGCATTTCACAGGTTTAAATAAAATATTGGTTGGCTGCTTATTTGTTATTTTCATCCCCTATTCCTTCCTGTCTCCATTGTTAAACACAATTACTGACATAAAAGAGGTTTTTAATACACATTTTTAGACTGTATTCTAGCCTGGGCAATAAAAGAAGAATCCCATTCTCTCTCCCTCTTTCTCTTCCTCTTTCTTTCTATCTTGCATTCTTTTTTTCTTTCTTTTGCTGTTTCTTTCTTTCTCCTTTTCTCTCTTTTTCTAAAATCTCTTCCTCTTTCTTTCTCTTTCATTCTTTCTTTCTTTTGCTGTTTCTTTCTCCTTTTCTCTCTTTTTCTAAAATCTCTTCCTCTTTCTTTCTCTCTTTCATAAAAAAAAGAAAATTTTTTTTTAGACATGGGGTCTCACTATATTGCCCAGGCTGGTCTTGAATTCCTGGGCTGAAGTGATTCTCCTACCTTGGCCTCCCAAAGAGTTGGGATTACTGGTATGAGTGAGCCACTGTGTCCAGCTTAAAGCACTTTGTTACAGAATACTGGGAATGATCTTTTGTAGAATAATATTCTTTTCAATAAAGGTGATTTTTTCAATGGTTAAACTTTTTTTTAACATGATACTTCTAACAAACATTTTCTATAATACATTCAAAGCTCTGAAAAAACTCATTGTCAGATATCATGTCACAGTTTATGGTTGTGAAAATATGGCACATATACTTTATGTGATGTGCTAAGCAATTTTATTTGTGAAGCTTGGAGCTAAAATGTAACTTTGGTAACTCTATTACTTCTGCTTCAAAAAAGTCAGAACCACTTAATGTTTTATATTTGGTATCATCTTAATTTGCAGAGCACATTCTACATATATTTCTTTCTAGATTAGTTCCTATTTGTTTCTAATCAAAGACCTAGCTAAACTGTGAATATAACTCAAGATAAAAGGCCTGGTTAAGTGTTTGATGGGACTGCTCTAGGAAGGAGGATGGGTAAGAGCTGTATATCTACCTTGCCTGACCAGTGCCAGGCAGATTTCTACCTGGTGGTAGCCTTTTTCCAATCTCTCTTTCTCTTGCCCCACTCTTTCGTTTTCTCTCTCTCCTTTTCACTTTTCTCTTCCCATCTCTCTCCTTCAAGCCTAAATAAGTTTTATTTTTTGAGAAAAGATGTTGCTCTGTCGCCCAGGTTGGAGTGCAGTGGCATGATCTCAGCTCACTGCCCAGATTCAAGCTATTCTGCCTCAGCCTCCCAAGTAGCTGGGATTACGGGTGCATGCTACCATTCCCAGCTAATTTTTGTATTCGTAGTAGAGATGGGGTTTGGCCATGTTGACCAGGCTGGTCTTGAACTCCCAACCTCAAGTGACCTGCCTGCTTCAGCCTCTCGAAGTGCTAGGATTACAGGTGTGAGCTACCGCACCAGGCCAAACATAAGTTAGTTTTTAAAAAGCATAGAAGAAAACATGATCATTCAAACTATGTAAAAGCATAGTCAATGAAAAATATCTCCTTTCCCAGGCACCCCTTGTAACCAAGTGTTCTTTTGCAGAGGCAGTGATTTCAAGTTCTGCCAATTTCTTATTTGTGATTTATCATCTCAGGGCAGTATCTACTGACTGTAAAGAATGGGAAGTATTCTCATAGAACCCTGCACCTAAATCACTGTCTTTTACCTTCTCATATTTGTTAGGTCTATCTTATTCAGTTTGTCTACTGATTGTCTATTATGACTTTGCATAACACAGATGGCCCCTATTTGCTAACTGATTTTCAGATATAACTATTGACTCCTTGCTATAAAAACTGAGTAAATTAGCACATGTATCCATTGTTTCACTCTCTTATTCTAATTTTTCTTAGTTATGTTTTTATTTTTATGTTGCCATGATTTATAACAGTCACATTTATAACATGCTTCATTGACTTCTGACATCTCTCTCAGTTCCTAATTGCCCTCAGGATAAAGTCCAAATTTTCTACATAGTAAATAATATCCCAGTCACCCAGCCCCATCCTATCTCCCTGGCCTAATCTGCAGTACAAACAGTTCTCACTGACCTCATATATATGTCTTCCTGGGACTCTGCATAAATCATTAACTCTAGCAAATTTGTTCTCATGCTTCAAGACCTATCTCATTTTCCTAGGGGATCAATCCATCCCCCCAGGTTCCCACTACCCTCTTTCTACCTCCATTAGGAGGCTTTAGGTTAAGCTGCAATTTCATGTTTATAAATCTGCTTTTGCTTCTCCAGTGTGAATATAGGAGTGTGCATTTCATTTCTGTGTCTCTAGTATCCAGGAAAATGTCCTCACACAGAATGAATGACTGAATGAATAAAAAAATGTTCTAACAAAGAGATTAACCAGCATATTTGGTGTTTTACATCTTCCTAAATTGATTTTAATCAGTAAAGTTTTCAGTGGTCTTTTCCCAGTCTCATTTATGTTTTCCTTGAATACCTTGTCTACTTCCATGGGGGGATAATTTAAGAAGAAAATAATTTCTGCTTGTATTGCTGTTAAGCACTCATCTCATCTATATTGATCCCAAAAGTGAGAAAGAAGGAGGGAAACATATACCAGAGCATGGCTTTTTATTAATTTACATAACTTTAGAAATTTAAATAACAATACAAAGGGAGGGTAAAGTTACTTTAAAGGATATTTGCTATAAGGTACTCTAAATGAAAATAATGTTTATTTATTTAGTGAGAAACGTGGACATTTTTTATCAATTCATAGGGGAAATTGAGGGAGAGTTCTGTGTCACTCAAAACATTGGACCTTCCAATACCCACTGGACATCTCTCCTGTCAGTTACCCTGTCTCCTTTCCTTTTGATCTTCTTCCAAACTTAAAAAGTATCTACATTTTATCCAACATTCCTGTGTGTGTGTAGCTAGAACACAGGTGTGCAAATCCTTGTCAGCCTAGACTCTAAGCAGACAAAGTAAAACACTTTCTGAACAAATGGTTGGCTCTTATTAAGATGGTATCTCACTTGGCTGGACGTGGTGGCTTATGTAATCCCAGCACTTTGGGAGGCCGAGGCAGGCAGATCACCTTGAGGTCGGGAGTTCAAGACCAACCTGACCAACATAGAGAAACACTATCTCTACTAAAAATACAAAATTATCTGGGTGTGGTGGTGCATGCCTGTAATCCCAGCTACTTGGGAGGCTGAGGCAGGAGAATCACTTGAACTTGGGAGTCAGAGGTTGCGGTGAGCTGAGATTGTGCCATTGCACTCCAGCCTGGGTGACAAGAGCAAAACTACATCTCAAAAAAAAAAAAAAAAGATGATATCTCACTCTGGCTGCTAAAATTAATAATGTTTGTCTTTTATTTTTATTTTTCGTATACTAAGTACATTTTGAAAAGAAGACACAAATATATCTTTAAGAAGGAAATCAATTCCCAGAAGTGGTATTTATTTAAAGAGATTCCTTAGAAACTTCTGTAGCTGCGTGATCTATTTTGAGTAAGCATAGCATGTGGCCACAGTTTCCGTTGATTTGGCACAATTTTAGTTTTCTGTTGACTGATCAATCCACATGTTGATCTTCATCACTCCTCCCATTTCTGTTATGCGCTTAATTCCTGATGGTATGAAACTGATTAGAGCCAGTGGTGAAAAGCTGCTAATGAATTGAGCACCCAGAGATAATTATAATTCTGTGTGTCCTGAGGCAGCATAATTTTTTAAAAAAGTGTTTAGGCAATATGGGAACCACCTCGTAAAAGGCAGAACAGTGAAATGGCGAAGACCTGGAGCCTCACTGCTTGAGTTCAAATACTGTCTCTGCCACTTCCTAGATCTATGACTTTGAGCATGCTATATTACTTCTCTGAGCCTTTGTCTTCATCTGCCAAATGGGGACTATTAATGCAAGTTAATACGTATATTGAACTTAGAAGAGTACTTAGTACTTTGTAAACACCCAGTAATTACTAGCAATTATTATTTTCCTTATAAAGAATATATAGATATGAAAGTGAATGCCCTTCTGCCTGTGGTAGTCACTATTAACCACTCAGACTTTATCTTTCCAGAGCATTAAATATGTATGTAGTTTTAACAGAGAGAGCAGTAGTGCTGCGGGAATGTTAATGCTACTTTAAGAATGACTTGGTTCAACAAAATCTAACTGTACATTTACAAATAGTTTCTCAAAAGAGATTTGGTTCAAAATCCTGATTTCTATATTACTCCATAGTTTTTCAGTAGCGAGGAAGATACTGGAAGAAAATACAAAATGATATAGTTACCCAATGATTCATACATCAGATGTATCCAGAATTCACAAACTGTCATCATGAATTCAATATTCATGACAAGAATTCTGGGCAAATAGCCAAACTATGGGGGCACAGTCCCTCTTAAACTTCATATATATGTATATTATATTATTAAAAATCGACCTTCTATGTATTCTATTTCTGGTTGTTGAGGGAAAAGCTGTTGCTTAGCAACCAGTTGTTTCCGTGTGGCTGATGTGTAAAATGGAAAACTGTGCAAATCAGAGGCAAATAGTTCTGTGCATTAGGAGTCCTAAGTTACTGGTTTTAACTATTAAATTGTTTCCCAACTTGGTTTAGGGTTCCTAGTGTGGAACAGATAAAGTCTGAAGCTATACCATGATATTTACTAATTATTTTAAAGAATACAGATTAATTCAGAAGATGTAAGTTAGTATATAAAAAGAAAATAATTCAGCAACTTTAAAAAGCTACCTAAGTGTTAAAGTACATGTTAAAAGTTTCAGACAGGCCAGACGTGGTAGCTCATGCCTGTAATCCCAGCACTTTGGGAGGCCAAAGTGGGTGGATCACTTGAGGTCAGGAGTTCAAGACCAGCCTGGCCAACATGGTGAAACTCTCTCTCTACTGAAAATATAAAATTAGCTGGGCATGGTGGCACACACCTATAATCCTAGCTACTTGGAGGCTGAGGCAGGAGAATCGCTTGAACCCAGGAGGTGGAGGTTGCAGTGAGCCGAGATCGTGCCACTACACTCCAGTATGGGTGACAAAGCAAGACTCTATCTCAAAAAATATATGTATTTTTTTATCTTAAAGAGAAAAAACTAAAATACACATACCAAATTCTTGAATTGTATCCAGCACAACATAAACATATATCCTATAAAACTTAACATAATTTTATATGTATTTTCTTCATTTATTTAGGTTTTTAACAAAGATGACTTGCTAGAGAATGCAAAGTTGTATAATGATGAGAGTCTCTTGGCTGTTGCTAACAAAAACTGACTCACTAACTGAAGCTAAAGAATATTTATTGGCATGAAAGATTTGGTGCCGGTGGTGGCATACTTAGAATTGATGGGATGTTGGAGAGCCAGGTTTGGAAATAGGCTGAAACCTTGGGCACTCAAAAAGACTTCTTGAGGTCAGAGCCACAGCTGTTTCCTTGTATCTCTCTCAAGTTTCAAAAGGCCAGGGGAGGGCATTGCCTGGCTGATTCCTCATTGCCTGCTCCTTGGCTGAGGTGAGTCAGGGGCCAGGAAGGATATGGTCCCTTCCATTTCCATGGAGGCATGCATCTGCATTTACAGGACTGAAGACTGGGTAGGGGGTTTCCTTTCTCCCAAAGGAATTCTGGGTGCGATTAGAAAGAAAGAAATGGATGCTAGAGATGTATAGCTGGAGAGATAGATATACAATGTGGAGATATTATGTACAGTTGAACTCTGAGCAATGTGAGGGTTAGAAATGCTGATGCCCCCATGGTAAAAAATTACCATATAAGTTTTGACTCCCCAAAAACTTAACTATTGCTAACCTATGGTTGACCAATAACATTAACAGTTGCTTAACACATTTTTTGTGTTATATTATATGCTGTCATCTTACAATCAAGTAAGCTAGAGAAAAGGTCATTAAGAAAATCATAAGGAAGATAAATATGTTCATGGTACCATTCTGTATTTATTAAGTTTATGTCACTTGTTTGCAAGATGAAATGGCATCTGTTTGAAATGGCAGCCACTGCAGCTGCAGATCTCAAGTTACGGTACATATCAAGCAATTCAGCTTCTTCTTGTCATGTCATGACTTTCTCTGATTCTTGGGAGCACTTCCAGCGTCAGTGGTGGCATCTGTATGGGTCCCTTGGTGTTATTCAAGTTTGAGGTATTACACTAAGCACGGTGGAATATATGCAAGAACTGTGACAGATACATTTTACTGCAATTCTACTGGAAAGACACATGGCTCACGTGGAGATAATCAGCATCATACAGTGTTTTAAGCAGATATTCACAACACTTGAACTTATGGCAGAGCAACAGGAAGTAGTCACAAAATTATTAGAGCAGTTTGGTATTTGCTGCAGTTAATTTTGTGTAGTTATGATTGAATACTGCATCTCTGTTTGTTTACATTTCAACTGCAAATGAGGCCATGAATGGTCTGTGTGCATAAATTTTAACTTTTTATACATTTTAACTTTTTATAATAGATTTGTATATATTTTGTGAAGATAAATGATCACATAGACTAATATTTACATTTGTTTTATACATGTATAACATACTTAAGTTTTCCTTAATTTTTTGATATTTGTAGGCTGCACATTTTGTCTGCAAGGTTTTTCAAACTGTCGCAGATCTCCAAAAAATGTTCCAATATATTTGTTGAAAAATATCTGTTGGCTGGACACGGTGACTCATGCTTATAATCACAGCACTTTGGGAGGCTGAGGTGGGCAGATGATTTGAGTCCAGGAGTTTCAAACCAGCCTGAGCAACATGGTACAACCCTATCTCTACAAAAACAAAATAAAACACGAATAAGGCAGTTATGGTGGCACATGCCTGTATTCCCAGGTACTCAGGAGGCTGAGGTGGGAGGATCACTTCAGCCTGGGAGGCTGAGGCTGCAGTGAGCCATGATCATGCCATTGCTCTCCAGCCTGGGTGACAGAGTGAGACCCTGCCTCAAAAAAGAAAAATAACTGTGTATAAGTGGACCCATGCAATTCAAACCTGTGTTGTTCAGTGGTCAACCATATGGAAAAATCTCCATTTTGGTAAATCTTTAGTGTCTACAAATCAACTCATTTGTGACCTAATTGCTTTTATCTCCTCACCTCTAACAGGGATATAGAAATCATTAACTTCATGTATTTACTAAATATTATAAAAATGATCATTTAGTTAGTGGTATCTAGATCTTTTTAGCCTGAGAGGTAATATGTAAGTATGGTTAGAATTTATAAAACAGTAATGTTTGCATATTTCCATATGCAATTTGAGTTAATTTTTATGATTTAAAGCTTTATCTTACAATATCCCTGAATATTAAAGACATTGAGGAGATCTATAGAATCACCAAAAATTAAATCAAAAAGAGACCAAAGCCATGGAGTGTAACTTTTCACTCACTATAGGAGCAAGCCAAAATGTCAGTGAACCAAATCATTCCTTTTATATACTGTAAGTGGATTTTTGTTTCAAAGGAGAAAACCCATTAAATAATGAAAGAATTTGTACCTATTTCTCTAGTAAAATATTTTGGCTTTTGCTTACTTGACTGTCAGAAATATTCCTTGACATTTAACCTAAAAAAAATCTTTGTTACAATTTGAATCTGCCACATGAAATATTATGGTAGCGGCCAGTGAAAATAAATGACCAAACTCCCCAAATCTCTCTGTGTTAGGATACCAGGTCACCTCCTGAAACAAAGGCCAAAAAACAGTGTCAGACAAGATGTAAGTTTCTTTCTTTCTCACAAAATAGACAAGCTTAAATAGACTAGAGCTGATATGGCCATTTCATAGCACAAGGGATCAGGCTCTTTCCATCTGGTTGCTCTGCCATTCTCTATGTGAAGTTTCCATCTGGTGGTCTAATGTGGCTGCTCCCGCATCTGCTGCCATCTGCATTCCAACCAGTGGGAAGAGAAGAGGGGCCGAGGGGCAGGCTCACATCCTTGCAGCTTGCGTGTATCATTGGCCAGTGCCAAGTCACATGGCCACCCTAGTTGTAACCAAAATGGGAAGTATAGCTCTTAGCTGTACACTGGTAGAGTGGAAGTTTTCCATACTGTTTCATTACAAACTTATTACTATCTTATTGTGCTAAACCAGAAAATGTCTAATTATTAAAAAATAGCAATAGCACCCCAATGTCAATCCAAAGAAACAAACCCTGCATCAAACTAACATTAGAAAATAGTGATAAAATTCTTGTAGTGTGTATTCTGTACATATAAACTAAACTGTTGTCTTTCAGACTATCAGAGTAATATATAATGTACTAAAGAGGTAATCAGGGCTGGGCGAAGTGGCTCACACCTGTAATCCCAGCACTCTGGGAGGCTGAGGTGGGAGGATTACTTGAGCACAGGAGTTCAGGACCAGCTTGGGCAACATAGGGAGACCCTGTCTCTACAAGAAAATAAAACAATTAGCCAGGCATGGTCCCAGCTACTCAGGAGGCTGAGATAAAAGGGTCACTTGAGCCCAGGAGGTCAAGGCTGCAGTGAGCTGTGATTGCACCACTGCAGTCCAGCCTTGGTGACAGAACAAGGCCCCATTGAAAAAAAAAATCAATTGACCTTCTGGCACCTCAGAGTTATCCTCAGAAAGTGGATGATTAAAGGCATCTTTAAGTGTAGTTTTGCCACTTTCAGACTCTATATTTCACTGGCATGTTGCTCAAATTCTATACAAGTGTTTCAAAGGGTCCTCAGAAAAACATATAGTCTTATATCAAAAGCTTTACAAATGTACATTCCCTTTTACCCCCAAATGCTACAAAAACACTACTTTTAGGAGTTTGTCCTAAGGAAAACATTGATGATGATGGAAAAGAATCGTAAAGATATTTATTGCAAAGTTGTTTGTTGCAGCAAAAGATTAAAAGTAATCTACATATCCTATAAAAGGAAAGTCTGCACATAAATTATATTAACACAACAGAATGTCACACTGCCATTAAAAACGATAGGTAGGCCAGGTGTGGTGGCTCACGTCTGTAATCCCACCACTTTGGGAGGCTGAGGTGAGTGGATCACTGGAGCTCAGGAGTTGGAGACAAGCCTGGGCATCATGGCAAAACCTCATCTCTACAAAAAAATACAAAACTTAGCCTGGCATGGTGGCATGCACCTGTAGTCACAGCTACTTGTGGGGCAAAGGCAGGACAACCGCTTGAGCCTGGGAGGTTGAGGCTGCAGTCAGACATGATGGCACCACTGCACTCCAGACTGGGTGACAAAGTGATACCCTGTCTCAAAAAAAAAAAAAAGATAGGTACAGAATATTGGCTATTGCCATGGAAAGATGCTAAAAGTGTATCATTAAGTGAAATATACATATTCAAAAACAATATGATAGTATTAAAGTTTATAAATTAAAGCTATGAATATTATTTTATTTTTGTTTATAATTGACACATAATAATTGTACATGTTTATGGGGTACAATGTGATGTATATACAATACATATATATATTGTATAATGATGAAATCAGTATAGTTAGTATGTAGCATGTTCATCACCTCAAACCTTTATCATTTCTTTGTGGTGAAAACTTTCAAGATCCTCTTTTCCAGCTATGTTGAAATGTACAATACAGTGTTATTAGCTGTGGCCATCTTACTATGTAATCGAACAGTAGAACTTATTCTTCCTAACTGTAACTTTGTACCCCTTGGCTGACCTCTCCTGATCTTCCCTGTCCTTCTCCCACCAAGAGAGATCAGACCATCAAGTAGACCAGCACACTCCAAACAGATCTTTGGAAAGAAGACATTGAGAGTGGATAGAAGGAGGATGCAGACCCTAGGGCTGAAAGGAGAGAAGGTTGGGAATCCTGCACAGGGTTACCAAGCACCAGAACTCAATCCTGACCACAAGTGGCTTTTAGGGAAGGGGTAAGGGGAATAGGCATGGAGGAGCCCACTCTCACCATGGACCTCCAGAATCCTAACTGTGGGAGACCCCATGACCCCCATGGATTGATATTTGAGTTGGCAGGAAGAACTGCCCAGAGAGTTGGTAGAGACAGAGCTCTAGCCTGCACAGAGCCCAGAGGGTTTGGTGTGAGAACAGCTGCATTGGAACATAGCCTTGGGTGCCCATCCCCCAAGGCTTGCCATACTCCTCTAGCAGGCTGTAACCTTTGTTAGCTGCCATATTTGGAGACAGCAGGGCAGTCATGCCTGTGGGACAGGACCAGTATGATCTGAACACCTCCCTGTCTGATGGCCTCTCCTAGGGTCTAGGCCTGGACACACTCACTTGTAGCATGCCTCAGCTGCCCTGCCGAAATGCTTGCCTGCAGCCATGTTCCCATTAGAGCACTTCTGCAGACATACCCCAGCTGGCAGACATCTGACTGCAGCCTCCCCCAGCTATGGAGACCCACCACTGTCCTGCCAGAGTGCACATGTGTGTGGACTGCTGCCCCCTCACCACTGTGCCCATGCCCATATCCTTCCTCTGTCATACCATCCTATTGCTGCTCACTCTTCTGTGGCCTCCACACTGCAGCTCTCCTTCACCTGCACCCCCCAACCCGCTGCTCCACCAGAGGCTTTTGCTGGCAGTTCTCATGGGCGTATTGTTGCCAGTGGACTGGAACACCTTGGCCCTTCCAGCTCAGCAGTGCTCAATCTCAAGAAGCCAGAGAACAAAGCCATGAGCCCAGTCTCAGCCCCACAGGGTTAGAACCTGCAGCCCAGGAGTGTTGAACTGAGCCTTGGGCCCCTAAAAGCATCCAGAAAGGAAGCCAGTTGGGTAAACCCAACTTAAACCAAAGTTAAACCTTCAAGGGCATCAAAAAATATAAAAGCAAAAAGTCCTATTCAAGGAGAGCAACTTCAAAGATTAGAGGAACATCAGCCCACACAGATGAAAAAGAACCAGTACAAGAATTCTGGCAACCGAAACAGTCAGAGTGTCTTCTTACCTCCAAATGATCACACTAACTCCCCAGCAATCCTTCTTAACAAGATTGAGATGGCTGAAATGACAGACATAAAATTCAGAATCTACATGGCAAAGAAGCTCAACAAGGTTGGAGAAGGTTGAAACCCGATCTGAGGAAACCAGTGAAATGATCTAGCAGTTGAAAGATGATAGCCATTTAAAAATTACAAACAACTTTTTTTGACTTTTGATTTTTTTGTGGGTATATAGTAGCTATATATATTTATGGAGTACATGAGATATTTTGATACAGGTATACAATGTGTAATAACCACATCATGGAAAACTGGGTATCCATCTCCTCAAGCATTTATTCTTTCCATTAAAAACAATCCAATTATGCTCCTAGTTATTTTAAAATGTGTAATTAAATTATTATTGACATAGACCCCCTGTTGTGCTAGCAAATACTAAGATTTATTCATACTTTCTATTTTTTTGTACCCATCTACCTTCCCTACCTCCTCCCAACCTCTGGTAACCATCCTTGTATTCTCTCTCTTCACAAGTTCAATTGTTTTGATTTTTAGGTACCATAAATAAGTGAGAATGTGTGATGCTTATCTTTCTGTGCCTGGCTTATTTCATTAGCATAATGACCTCCAGTTCCATCCATGTTGTTGCAAACAATAGGATCTTATTCTTTATATGGCTGAATAGTACTCCATTGTGTATAAGAACCACATTTTCTTTATCCATTCATTTGTTGATGAAAACTTAGGTTGCTTCCAAATCTAGCCATTTTAAGAAAGAACCGAACTAGGCCAGGAGTGGTGGGTCATGCCTGTAACCCCAGCACTTTGGGAGGCTGAGATGGCCAGATCACCTGAGGTCAGGAGTTCGAGACCAGCCTGGTTAACATGGTGAAACCCCGTCTCTACTAAAACTACAAAAATTAGCTAGGGGTGGTGACATGCATCTGTAATCCCAGCTACTCTGGAGGCTGTGGCAGGAGAACCACTTGAACCTGGGAGATGGAGGTTGCAGTGAGCTGAGATTATGCCATTGCACTCCAGCCTGAGTGACAAGAGCAAAACTCCTTCTAAAAAAGAAAAAACCAATCTGAACTGGAAATGAAAAATTTTCTACAGGAATTTCATAATACAATTGGAAGCATTAATAACAGAATAGACCAAGCTGAGAAAGAATCTCTAAGTTTGAAGACCACTCTCTCTCAAATCAATGCAAACAGACAAAAACAAAGAAAAAGAAATTATAAAAAATGAAGAAAACCTCTGAGAAATATGAGATTATGTAAAGAGACCAAACCTATGACTCATTGGCATTCCTGAAAGAGATGGAGAGAGAGTAAGCAACTTGGAAAACATATTTGAGGATATTGTCTGTGAAAATTTCTCCAACCTTGCTACAGAGGTTGTCATGCAAATTCAGGAAGTTCAGAGAACCCCTGTAAGACACTATACAAGATGACCATCTCCAAGACACATAGTCATCAAATTCTGCAAGGTCAATGTGAAATAAAAAAATCTTAGGGCTGGGCGTGGTGGCTCATGCCTGTAATCCCAGCACTTTGGGAGGCTGAGGTGGATGGATCACTGGGTCAAGAGATTGAGACCATCCTGGTCAACATGGTGAAACCCCGTCTCTACTAAAAATACAAAAAAAAAATTAGCTGGGCATGGTGGCACGCACCTGTAGTCCCAGCTGCTCGGAAGGCTGAGGCAGGAGAATTGCTTGAACCTGTGAAGCTGAGGTTGCAGTGAGTGGAGGTTGCAGTGAGCCAAGGTCGCGCCACTGCACTCCAGCCTGGCGCCTGGTGACGGAGTGAGACTCTGTCTCAAAAAAAAAAAAAAAAAAATCTTAAAGGAAGCCAGAGAGAAGGGCCACATCATATACAAAAAGAACCCCATCAGGTTAACAGTGGATCTTTTAGCAGAAACCTTACAAGCCTACATACAGCATCACTAAAGAACAGAAATTCCAACCAAGAATTTCATAGCCAGCGAAACTAAGCTTAATAAGCAAAGGAAAAATAAAATCCTTTCCAGACAAGCAAATACTAAGGGAATTCATTACCATGAGATCTGCCTTACAAGAGTTCATTAAGGGAGTGCTAAACATGGAAAGGAAATACTGATACCTGTCACACATAAACACACTTAGGTAGACAGCCTACGGACACTATAAAGCAGCTATGCAATCAAGTCTACATAACAACCAGCTAACAACAGAATGATAGGATCTAATTCTTGCATATCAATATTGACCTTGAATGTAAATGGACTATACACTCAAAAGACACAGAGTGGCAAGTTTGATAAAGAAGCAAGAGCTAACTGTATGCTGTCTTCAAGATACCCATCTCAGATGCAGTGAAGCCTATAGGCTCAAAAGGATGGAGAAAGAGCTATCAAGTAAATGGAAAACAAAAAAGAGCAGAGTTGCTATTCTTATTTCAGACAAAGCAGACTTAACCAATAATGATTAAAAAGGACAAAGGGCATTATACACTGGTAAAGGGTTTAATTCAATAAGAAGACTTAATTATCCTAAATATATATGCACTCAACATTGGAGCACCCAGATTCATAAAAACAAGTTCTTAGAGACCTATGAAGAAACTTAGATAACCACAAAATAACAGTGGGAGACTTCAACACCCTACTGAGAGTGTTAGATCATTGAGGTAGAAAACTAACAAAGATATTCAGGACCAAAGCTTGACACTTGACCAATAGACCTAACAGACATCTACAGAACACTCCACCTAATAATGAGAATATACATTCTTCTCATCAGCACATGGCACATACTTTAAGATGGACCATATGCTTGCCCATAAAGCAATTCTAAACAAATTTTAAAAAACCAAAATCAAACCAACCACACCCTTGGGCCGCAGAACAATAAAAATAAAAATCAGGGCCAGGCGTGGTGGCTCATGCCTGTAGTCCCAGCAGTTTGGGATGCCAAGGCAGGCGAATCATGAAGTCAGGAGATCGAGACCATCCTGTCCAACATAGTGAAACCTCGTCTCTACTAAAAATACAAAAAAGTTAGCTTGGTGTGGTGGCACATGCCTGTAGTCCCAGCTACTTAGGAGGCTGAGGCAGGAGAATTGCTTGAACCCAGGGAGTGCAGATTGCAGTGAGCTAGATTGCACCACTGCACTACAGTCTGGGCAATAATGTGAGACTCTGTCTCAAAAAAAAAAAAAAAAAAAGAAATCAATACAAAGATCTCTCAAAACCATACAATTACATGGAAATTAAACAACCTGGTCCTGAATGAGTTGAATAAAGAATGAAATTAAGACAAACATCAAAAAAATGCTTTGAAACTAATGAAAACAAAGGTACAGCATTACTAGAATCTCTGTTTACTCAGAGATTCTAATATAATGTTAAGAGGAAAGTTTATAGTGCTAAATTCCTATATCAAGAAGTTAAAAAGATCTCAAATTAACAACGTAACATCACACTTACAGAAACTAGAAGAGCAAGAGTGAACCAATCCCAAAACTAGTAGAAGAAAAGAATTAACCAAAATCCAAGCTAAAACAATTGAAATTGAGCATGAACTTGGTTTTTTGAAACAATAAACAAGATTGATAGAAGACTAGCTAGATTAATAAAAAAGAGAGAAGATCCAAATAAACTCAATCAGAAATAATAAAGGTGACATTACCACTGACCCCACAGAAATACAAAAAACTCTCAGAGTCTATTATGAAAACCTCTATGTACATAAAGTAGAAAGCCTATAAGAAATGGATAAATTCCTAGCACATACAACCTATAAAGATTGAACCATGAAAGAACAGACAAATAATGAATTCTGAAATTGAGTCAGTAATTAAAAACTTAACAAACCAGAGAAAGTTCTAGACCAGAAGGATTCACAGCCAAATTCGACCAGATGTACAAAGGAGAGCTAGTACCAATCCTACTGAACCTACTCCAAAAAATTGAGGAGGAAGGATTCCTCCCTAACTTATTCTATGAGGCCAACATCATTCTGGCACTGAAACCTGGCAGACACAATGAAAAAAAGAATCTTCAGGACAAAATACCTTATGAGCATAGATACAAAAATCTTCAACAAAATACTAGCAAGCCAAATCTAGCAGCACATCCAAAAGTTAATCCACTATGATCATGTAGGCTTTATCCCTGGGATGCAAGATTGGTTCAACATATGCAAATTACTTTTATATGATAAAAGTGGTTCATCACATAAACAAAACTAAAAACAAAAAACACGTGATAATCTCAACAGATACAGAAAAGGCTTTTTTATAAAATTCAACATACATTCATGTTAAAAACCCTCAACAAACTAGGCATTGAAGAAACCTCAAAATAATAAGAGCCATCTATGACAAACTGACAAGCAACATCATGCTGAACAAGCAAAAGCTAGAAGCATCTCCTTTGAGAACTGAAACAGGACAAGAATGCTAACTCTCACTCCTCCTATTCAACATAGTACTGGAAGTCCTAGCCAGAGCAATCAGGCAAGAGAAAGAAATAAAAAACATCTAAATAGGAAGAGAGGAAGCCAAACTATCTCTTTCCACAGGTGATATGATTCTATACCTAGAAAAACCCATAGTTTCTGTGCAAAGGTTCCTAGAACTAATCAACAACTCCAGTAGTTTCAGGATAGAAAATTAATGTACAAAAATCAGTAGCATTTGTTTACACTGACAGTGTCCAAGCTAAGAGCCAAATCAAGAATGCAGTCCCATTCACAATAGTCACAGAAAAAACAAAACACCTAGGAATACAGCTAACCAGGGAGGTGAAAGATCTCTACAATCAGGATCACAAAATACTCCTGAAAGAAATAAGAGATGACACAATTCCTATCCTATGCTCATGGATAGGAAGAATCAATATTGTTAAAAAGTCCACAGTGGCCAAAGCAATGTACAGATTCAATACTATTCTTGTCTAACTACAACATCATTTTTCACTGAATTAGAAAAAACATTATTCAAAAATTCACATGAAACAAAAAATGAGCCAAATAGCCAAAGCAATCCTAAGCAAAAAGAACAAAACCAGACAACAAAACCAAAACAGCATGGTACTGGAACAAAAACACACATATAAACCTATAGAACAGACACATAAACCTATAGAACAGGTTAGAGAACTCAGAAAGCAAGTTGCACAGCTACAACCATCTGATCCTGAACAAACTGACAATAGCAAGCAACAGGGAAAGGACTCCCTATTCAACAAATTGTCGTGGGATAACTAGCTGGTCATATGCAGTAGATTGAATCTGGATCTCTTCCTTTCACTACATGCAAAAATAAACTCCAAATTGATTAAAGACTAAAATGTAAGACCTAAAACTAAAACATTAGAAGAAAACCTAGGAAATATCATTCTGGACCTAGACCTTGGCAAAGATTTCATGATAAAGGTTCTAAAAGCAATTGCAACAAAAACAGAAATTGATAAGTGGGACCTAATTAATGACCTTTTACACAACAAAATAAACTGTCTAATTAGTGACCTTTTGCACAACAAAAGAAGCGATCAGCACAGTAAACAGACAATCTACAGCATGGGAGAAAATATTCTCAAACTTTACATCTAACAAAGGTCTAATATCCAGAATTTATAAGGAACTTAAACAAATCAACAGATAAAAACCAAAGAACCCCATTTAAGAAAATAGGAAAGGACATGAACAGACACTTCTCAAAAGAAGACATACCTGCAACCAACAAACATGAAAAAATGCTCAACATCACTAATCATTAGAGAAAATGCAAATCAAAACCGCAGTGAAATACCATCTCATACCAGTGAAGGCTATTATTAAACCAGAATGGCTATTGTTAAAAAGTAAAAAACCAAAAAACATGTTGGTGAGGTTGCAGAGAAAAGGGAACAGTGATACACTGCTGGTGAGAATGTAAATTAGGTTAGCCACTGTGAAAAGCAGTTTGGAGATTTCTCAAAGAACTTAGAACTATCATTTGATCCAGCAATTCCATTACTGGGGCTGGGCGCGGTGGCTCATGCCTGTAATTCCGGCACTTTAGGAGGCCGAGGCAGGCAGATCACCTGAGGCTGGGAATTCTGAGATCAGCCTTACCAACATGGAGAAACCCCATCTCTTCTAAAAATACAAAAAAATTAGCCAAGTGTGGTGGCATACGCCTGTAATCCCACCTACTTCGGAGGCTGAGGCAGGAGAAGTCCTTGAACCTGGGAGGTTGTGGTGAGCTGAGATCGCACCATTGCATTCCATCCTGGGCCACAAGAGCAAAGCTCCATCTCAAAATAAAATAAAATAAAATAAAATAAAAAATAAAATAATAAAATAAAAAATAAAATAAAATAAATAAAATAAAATCCATTACAGGGGTATGTGTCTAACAGAAAACACTTTGTTCTATGAAAAAGACACATGCACTTCTGTATGTTCATCACAACACTCTTCACAAGAGTGAAGATGTGGATTCTACCTAGATGCCCATCAGTGGCGGACTGGATAAAGAAAATAAATGTGATATGCATACACCATGGAAAACTATGAAGCCATAAAAAACCAAAATCATGTCCTTTGCAGCCATATTCATGCAGCTATAGACCACCATCCTAAGTGAATTAATGCAGTTAATATGTGGTATTTGGTCATAAAACCAAATACCATGTTCTCACTTTTTTCTTTTTCCTTTTTTTTTAAAATTGTACTTTAGGTTCTGGGGTACATGTGCAGATCATGCAAGATTATTGTATTGGTACACACATGGCAATGTGATTTGCTGCCTCCATCCCCCTGTCACCTACATCTGACATTTCTCCCCATGTTATCCCTCCCCGACCTCCCCACTACCCTGCTGTCCCTCACTTGGCACCCCCAACAGCCCCAGTGTGTGATGCTCCCCTCCCTGTGTCCATGTGTTCTCATTGTTCAACACCTGCCTATGAGTGAGAACATGTGATGTTTGATTTTCTGTTCTTGTGTCAGTTTGCTGAGAATGATGGCTTCCAGATTCATCCATGTCCCTACAAAGGACATGAACTCATCGTTTTTTCATGGCTGCATAGTATTCCATGGTGTATATGTGCCACATTTTCCTTGTCCAGTCTATTGTCTATGAGCATTTGGGTTGGTTCCAGGTCTTTGCTATTATAAACAGTGCCATTATGAATATACATATGCATGTGTCTTTATAATACAATGATTTATAATCCTTTGGGTATATACCCAATAATGGGATTGCTGGGTCAAATGGAATTTCTATTTCTAGGTCCTTGAGGAAGCACTACACTGTCTTCCACAATGGTTGAACTAGTTTACACTTCCACCAACAGTGTAAAAGTGTTCCTATTTCTCCACATCCTCTCCAGCATCTGTTGTCTCCAGATTTTTTAATGATCGCCATTCTAACTGGCATGAAATGGTATCTCAATGTGGTTTTGATTTGCATTTCTCTGATGACCAGTGATGATGAGTCTTTTTTCATGTTTGTTGGCCTCATATATGTCTTCTTTTGAAAAGTGTCTGTTAATATCCTTTGCCCACTTTTGAATGGGTTTGTTTGTTTTTTTCTTGTAAATCTATTTTAGTTCTTTGTAGATTCTGGATATTAGCCCTTTGTCAGATGGGTAGATTGCAAAAAGTTTTTCCTGTTTTGTTGGTTGCTGATTCACCCTAATGATTGTTTCTTTTGCTGTACAGGAGCTCTGGAGTTTCATTAGATCCCGTATGTCTATTTTGGCTTTTGTTGCCAATGCTTTTGGTGTTTTAGTCATGAAGTCCTTGCCTATGCCTATGTCCTGAATGGTTTTGCCTAGGTTGTCTTTCAGCATTTTTTTGCTGTTAGGTCTTATGTTTAAGTCTTTAATTGATCTGGAGTTAATTTTAGTATAAGGAGTCTGGAAGGAGTCCAGTTTCTGCTTTCTGTGCATGGCTAGCCAGTTTTCCCAACACCATTTATTAAAGAGGGAATCCTTTCCCCATTGCTTGTTTTTGTGAGGTTTGTCAAAGATCAGATGGTTGTAGATGTGTGGTGTTTCCTCCGAGGCTTCTGTTCTGTTCCATTGGTCTATATCTCTATTTTGATACCAGTACCATGTTGTTTTGATTACTGTAGCCTTGTAGTATAGTTTGAAGTCAGGTAGCGTGATGCCTCCAGCTTTGTTCTTTTTGCTTAGGATTGTCTTGACTATGCAGGCTCTCTTTTGGTTCCATATGAAGTTTAAGGTGTTGTTTTCCAGTTCTGTGAAGAAGGTCATTGGTAGCTCGATGGGGATAGCATTGAATCTATAAATTACTTTGGGCAGTATGGCCCTTTTCATGATATTGATTCTTCCTAACCAAGAGCATAGAATGTTTTTTCATCTGTTTATGTCCTCTATTTCGCTGAGCAGTGGTTTGTAGTTCTCCTTGAAGAGGTCCTTTACATCCTTTGTTAGTTGTATTCCTAGGTATTTCATTCTCTTTGTAGCAATTGTGAATGGGAGTTTGCTCTTGATTTAACTCTCTGTTAGTCTATTATTGGTATATAGGAATATTTGTGATTTCTACATATTGATTTTATATCTGAGACTTTGCTGAAGTTGCTTATCAGTTTCAGGAGATTTTGGGCTGAGATGATAGGGTCTTCTAAATATACAATCATGTCATCTGCAAATAGAGACAATTTGACTTTCTCTTTTCCTAATTGAATACCCTTTATTATTATTTTTTTCTTGCTTAATTGCTCTGGCTAGAACTTCCAATGCTATATTGAATAGGAGTGGTGACAGAGGGCATCCTTGTCTAGTGCTGGATTTCAAAGGGAATGCTTCCAGTTTTTGCCTATTCAGTATGATATTGACTGTAGGTGTGTTTTAAATAGCTTTTATTGTTTTGAGATATGCTCATTTGACACCTAGTTTATTGAGAGTTTTTAGCATAAAGGGCTATTGAATTTTGTTGAAGGCTTTCTCTGCGTCTATTTAGATAATCATGTGGTTTTTGTCTTTGGTTCTGTTTGTGTGGTAGATTATGTTTATAGACTTGTGTGTGTTGAACCAGTCTTGCATCCCTGGAATGCAGCCTACTTGATCATGATGGATAAGCTTTTTGATGTGCTGTTGCAATCGGTTTGCCAGTATTTTATTGAAGATTTTTGCATCTATGTTCATCATGGATATTGGCCTGAAGTTTCTTTTTTTTTGTTGTCTCTGCCGGGTTTTGGTATCAGGATGATGTTAGTCTCATAAAATGATTTTGGAAGGATTCCCTCTTTTTGGATTATTTGGAATAGTTTCAGAAGGAATGGTACCAGCTCCTATTTGTATGTCTGGTAGAATTCAGCTGTGAATCTGTCTGGACCTGGACTTTTTTTGGCTGGTAGGCCATTTATTGTTGCTTCAACTTCAGCCTTTGTTATTGGTCTGTTCAAGGTTTCAACTTCTTCCTGGTTTAGCCTTGGAAGGTTGCAAGTGTCCAGAAATATATCCATTTCTTCCAGGTTTACTGGTTTTTGTGCATAGAGTTGTTTGTAGTAATCTCTGATTGTAGTTTGTATTTATGTGGAGTCAGTGGTGATATCCCCTTTATCATTTTTTATTGCATCTATTTGATTCTTCTCCCTTTTTTATTAATCTGGCTAGTGGTCTGTCTATTTTGTTGATCTTTTCAAAAAGCAGCTCCTGGATTTATTGATTTTTTGAAGGATTTTTTGTGTCTCTATCTCCTTCAGTTCTGCTCTGATCTTAGTTATTTCTTGTCTTCTGCTAGCTTTTGAGTTTTTTTGATCTTGCTTCTCTAGCTCTTTCAATGTTGATGATAGGG
>CAUYQU010050516.1:0-84886 GCA_963574635.1 Cheracebus regulus | reverse complement strand
GCAATTGCATAGCATTTCACAGGTTTAAATAAAATATTGGTTGGCTGCTTATTTGTTATTTTCATCCCCTATTCCTTCCTGTCTCCATTGTTAAGCACAATTATTGGCATAAAAGAGGTTTTTAATACCCATTTTTAAACTTGCATTCTAGCCTGGGCAATAAAACAAAAATCCCATTCTCTCTCCCTCTTTCTTTCTACCTTTCATTATTTTTTTTTCTTTCTTTTGCTGTTTCTTTCTCCTTTTCTTTTTCAAAAAAAAAAAAAAAAATGAAACATATCATTGTCGAAGAAAATCAGTGGATTTTGACAGCCCTGAATGAGAGAACTGGTGACTGGAAAACAGATTTGAAGAAATGATACAGAATGAAGCCTGGAGAGAAAGGGCAGTCGGGGGTACAAAAGACGAGTTAAGAGATCTGAAGAACAAAGTGAGAAATACTGATGTATGTGTCTAATCAGACCCAGAAAGAGACACTACAAAGAATGGGGCAGAGACGATATTTGAGAAGAAAACACCTGAAACATGTTGAGATTCACTCACGGTGGCCGGAAAAATATTAAGGGAAGTACCAGGGAAAGCTGTAATATTATAGTCTCAAACCTTCTGGAAGGCCAAAAGGTTTTAATAGGACAGGCTGAAGGCAGCCGGTTCCTATCTTAGAGCATTAGGTGATAGGATGAAGATTAGGGAAAACAGAAGCTTCCCCAGTTAAGTCTGTTTACCCTACGTTCCTTTGTCTCTACTCCAACGGTTTACACATGTAAACTCTGCGCTGATGGCCCTCTCAGGGAGAGGTTAAAGGGGGATTACCTATTAATGGTGTTTGTTCTGGGCCCCAGAACCAAAACCTTTTATTAGTCGTAAAATCACTCTTTTAACCATGTTAATTATCTACAAGCGTGTTGACTTAGAACCTCTGTTATTAAGTCTATACTGAATAAATGTGAGGAGAAACAGTGAGTAGGGGTCAGGTAGCTGCAGTCACCTTCTGAGAGTAGCTGATGACCTCCCTAGCCAACCCCATCACTGTACTCTGTGTGTTTGAGTGTATTTATTCATCCACCGCTGAGTCAGGGTCTGTAGGACAGACCTCCACAGGTGAGGATCAATGTCTCAGAAACATGCAGAATAAATATATTCTCAACTTAGGAGCAGGAGGCAGTCTTCTATGGTTGCAATGATCTCTCATGCCCTTGGGTGACCCCTCTTCTCTGAAACTACTAACTTGCCTTTTTAAAAAAATTTAAAATGCTTTAATATACATTTTAAAAAACAAGACAGACAAAAAGCATCAGTGATTTCCTGGTGACAGGGGAAGAGATGAGCTTAAAGAAGTATTGGGGGTAGTTTGGGCGATGGACCTGTTCTGTGAGTTGATTGGTTATATATCTCTGCATTTGCCAAATTTCAAAGACTGGGCATTAAAAAGGGTGAAACAGAAAAACCAAAGAAAAAGAAAAGAGTTGGCTCTTTGAGGGGAATATAAATCAGATAAACCATTTGTCAAACAATACAGGAAAAAGGGGAGAAAGTATAAATAACAACAAAGAATAAAAGAAAGGAGAAAATATCTAAAATGTAGAGAAATTTAAAAAACTTATCAGGGACCACTCAGCTCAGTTTATATGTATATAAGCCTGAGAAGAAATGATTTTCTAAGAATGTGTAAGCGAGCAAAGCCATTGTTTGGGAAGACTGAAAGTGTATATAGACTGATTGACATAAGTGACCCAGAGGAGGTGTGGCAATGTCCGAAGGCAATTTTTGGTTGTCACAACTCGGGGAGTGCCCCGAGCTACAGGGGGTAGAGGCCAAGGATGCTGCTCCACATCCTGTAGTGCACAAGACGGTGCCCCACGCTGTTTACAATGGCAAAGACCTGGAACCAACCCAAATGCCCATCAACGACGGACTGGATAAAGAGAATGTGGCACATACATACCATGGAATACTTTATGCAGCCGTAAAAAGGGATCAGTTCATGCCCTTTTCGGGGACATGGATGAAGCTGGAAACCATCATTCTCAGCAAACTGACACAAGAACACAAAACCAAACACTGCATGTTCTCACTCATAAGTGGGAGGTGAACAATGAGAACACATGGACACAGGGAGGGGAACATCACACACTGGGGCTTGTCAGGGGGTGGGGGGGCTAGGGGAGGGATAGCTGGCGGTGGGGGGATTGAGGAGGGATAACATTAGGAGAAATATCTAATGTAGATGACAGGGGGATGGATGCAGCAAACCACCATGGCATATATATGCCTAAGTAACAAACCTGCACGATCCGTACATGTACCCCAGAACTTAAAGTTAAAAAGAAAAAGCAAGATAGCACTCTACAACAAAGAATTGTCTGGTCTAAGACACCAATAGTGCTGAGGTTGGGAAACTGCTGCAGATAAACTCAACGGCAGTGACAAAAGGAAAGACAGTTACGGTGGAGTATCCTGCCAGACCACAGCTTAGCTAGGTGACCAAGGCTAGCATCACCAGTAATAAGACAAGGACCACATCACCTCGGTGGTATCCGTCCCAATAATACTGAACCTTAATCTAGTCATGAGAACACAGGAAACAAACCCAAATGGCAAACTAATCGACTGGGACTCTTCCAAAGTGTCAAGACCCTGAGACAAGGAAAGACCAAGGATCTGTCATAGATTGGAGGAGATCAGAGAGACATGACAACTAAATGCAACATAGGATCCTGTTACAGACAAAGGACATTGACACAAAACCTCGTGAAATCTAAATGCATTGTAGTTAAAAGTATCGTACCAAGATTAATTTACTGCTTTTCATAATGGTTCTATGGGTATGTAACTTTTTTTTTTTTCAGACTGAGTCTCACTCTGTTGCCCATACTGGAGTACAGTGGCACAATCTCGGCTCACTGCAACCTCTGCCTCCTGGGTTCAAGCAGTTCTCATGCCTCAGCCTCCCAAGTAGCTGGGACTACAGGCACATGCCACCATACCTGGCTATTTTTTGTATTTTTGGTAGAGATGGGGTTTCACCATGTTGCCCAGGCTGGTCTCAAACTCGTGACCTCAGGTGATCTGACCACACTGGCCTCTCAAAGTGCTGGGATTATAGGCATGAGCCATCACGTCCAGCCATGTAAGATGTTAACATAATAGCAAGTTGGGTGAAAGGCATATACTATTTTTTTTAAGTCTTAAGAGTTAATTGTCTTACAACAAAAAGTTAAAAAATAACACAATATTTAAAAAAGGATGGGGCAAATCTACACTAGTTGTGACCAACTGCAAGACATATATACACATAACCAGTAAAGACGTGTGGAGTGAATGAATGGGATGAATACTTCCATCAGTAAAGCAACGCCTGACATCCGTGGATGTAGATGAACACTGACAAACTAAGCAGTCACCAAGTCCAGGCAACACAGAAGTGCTTTATTGGGATTGTCTCTTTCCTACCCACACCCACCTTGTGAGACAGACACTCCCTCATCACATTTTACAGGTGAAATGGGTGGACCTGTCCTGACGCAGAGCACAGGCTCCTCCCCACTGGTTACACTCCCTCTCCATCAGTCCTCAGTTTCCCCTGCCCGCTCCCCCTGCAATCTCACATTCTCGGTGTGAGTGCTCATCCTGTCATCTGCAGTGAGATGGGTGCTCTGCGCTCAGCTACATGCCATTCCCTCCACCTGCAGAGGTCTCCCTGGAAACGCTGCTCGGCAGCACACCCCTGGGTTTCAGCCAAACTTGGTGCACTAGGACAGGATGGAAACCCACAAAGGGGCAGTTCCCTAGGCCAAATCAGGGGTGGGGGTGCTCACACCTCCCCTCCCACTCCTGCCCCCAGCGGCTGTGCTTGAGTTGCAGTGGAAAGTCACAGTCCAAGCACACAGCAGGGAAAATGAAAGAGCTCTCTGGTTCTAGTATCTGTCACCTCACTGACTACGCTTACGGTTTGGCCAGAGTCATCCCCAGCATGCTCTGCTGCACAGTTCCTCGAGGGGCTGCATGATGAGCCAGCAGCAAGCATGCATCCCCGGAGTGCCTCGAAAATGCGAGAAAGTGTGAACTGCCCGGATGGCACCATTGCTCATATACACAACCCTTCACCACTTTTCTTCAACTGGTGGTGTCCCTGTTAAGGACTGTGAAGGTCATGCTGCTGTTTTCTTTTCTTGTCCTCTCTGGGTATCCACTGGGGGTTTGGAGGGGGGCCCTAACTCAAAATGATACTGAATGAGATGCTTATATAAAGTCCTTCAAAAATGTGCTGCTGTTAACACGAGCCAAAAGGGAGAGAAAATACACGCTAAGAACTGGATGAAAAAGTGACTAATCCAAATTTTCCATAAAAACTACTGCAGTGTGAAGTCTTCCCGGGCCAGCATGCCAGCCCCACTCCTGGAAGGTTTCCCAAGTCCTGGGCTGGGGCACCCCTTCCATGCTCCTGAGGGCTGTAGAGACTGTCACCTGGCTGGGGATGGGGGCTGCCAGGTGAGGGTGAGGCCCAGGCCTTCAGCTGGCAGCGGGGACAAGAAGGACAACTCACAACTGGGATGGTGTGGAGCGTTCTCTGAAAAGGCAGTCTACTATAAACTTTCAAACACTTCTGGAAAATTAGGACCATCTGCTGCCAAAGTCCAATGACTCTGAGAGGCTGCAGATGCTGGGCAGGAAGCTGAGACGGAGACAGGCAAGACGGCTTTCAGCCTGGCATCCAAGTCCATGCACTACCGTGCAGCCCTGTCTGAGAGGGGCAGGGCCAGGCTCCGGGACCCGGCCAGCCACCCACTCTGGCTAGGTCCCCTGCATTAAAGGGACAGACTTTATTCAGATGAACAGTTTCCTAAGCTGCATGGAAGAATCTCCAAGGAAGTTGTACAGAAAGACAGATACTTGAAACCCACGTTCCTGAAGGTTTTTAAGACAGAAAATCTGGAGTAAGACACAAAATCTTCTAAGAGTCTCTGGAAGACTCTAACAATCCACCAGGTTTAAAAATGACTGGCGTTGGAGGAACAAACTGTGGTCCCAAGGTGGAATTCTGGCACCCTAAGCATCTCTCTATCCCTAAGATGCCCACGTAAACCTCTGAGGTACTGGACACTGGAGAGCAATCTCTGGGGATTCCAGGCTTCCCAGGTGAGGACAGCATAGGGAAAGATGTGGGAAGGGACAGGCCCATGGGACCTCAGCTAAACAGCGTCTCCTCCTGTCCCTCTGGCTCCAGGCAACAGAGTGACAGAGAATGGACACCACCTAACATTTATTTTAGGTAGTGTGTGCTACATGCTAAGTGCTTTAATTCAGTTACTACTTAACTCTCATGACTTTACAATGATGGGTAAGTAGAATTTATGCTCCCATTCTGCAGACTAGAAGACAGGCATAGTGAGACTAGGCAATCTGCTGAAGAACAGAGGCAGAATGAGGCCCTGAGCAGTCTGACTAAAGAACCCATCTTCTTTAGTGTGATAGAGAAAGCATCTCCACGCTGTATCAAAGGCAATTACAGAGAAAAGAGTAAAGGAGCGAATGTTAGGTAGAAAAAATTGTCTAAGACCCTCCAGTGCCTATGACCATTCTAGATCCTGTCTTCCTGAAATGACTGGCTGATGGCTTTGTGCTCAGTACCATTCTCAAACAATGGTGTAACATGCATACCTCAGGTCCTTGTGAACGCTACAACACACAGGCACGTATGTGCGGGCGGCAGCTAACATGAAGAGCATATATCCTTCCAAGAACTACTGTGTGGCAGCCAGGCCTGGGCTGCGGAGCCATGATGGTGGAACGCATTCCCAGGAAGCATGAGGGTAATTACACAGCACCTTTCAACTGAAAGCCTCCAGGACCAGGGTGGTGGTGACGGGGCCTAAGAACACCTCTCTCATGTTAGGGAGCGGTGGGGCTCTGTGAGGCAGGGATCCCGGCCAGGACAGTACCCTAACTGCACCCCTTCCTTCTTGCTGTCTCCAGCAGCAATACAGACTCTTCCTTTCAGCTGACCGTGCCTGCATTGGGCCTTCTCACCTGCTGCTTCACCTGGCAGCACAGCTGAGCTTAAGCAGCTTGAAAGGGTTGCTAAACAGCAACTTCCCCTTGCAGGGACTTTGCTGACGCGACAGGAGAAACTTGTAATCATAAAAAAAAAAGACTCACTGGGCTAATTGCATAAAGTTTATTTCCCCTTTCTAATAAATATTTACCATCCAATGTTTATAACTTTTATGTTTGGACTTTCTTGAAATGCTTTACTGAATTAAAAACATCACATTACCATTGGCTAAAACAGGAGACAGCTGTATTTGCCAATAACTTTTGCAACAAATGCCAGCTATTGATGCCAATTTTTTCTAGTTCGTATTTCCATAGACAGCTTTGAGTCTTACAATACTAGCATTCTGCAGACAGACAGAAAGGATTCAGTGGTAATGGTGTGGGGGCCTCCAGAGCTCTAAAAATTAATATGGACTGTATTTTAATTTTTCTCATTTCTCTGGTATGCAAATGTTTGAGAAACCAGCAACTTGGTTAATAGTTGAAGCCTAGACTGGTCCTAAAGCAACTGGAGTGATGCTTTTCCAAAGTTATTTGCCTACACCTTTGAGTAAGGAAATGATCTTTAAATTGATTGGTCTTAAAACAGCTGTGAATTGGGAGTGGCAGAAGAACATACAGAGAGGACCAGTCAGCAGAAGCAAGGTTTGCATTCGAAATTCCGCCCAGCACCTGTTAGTTGCCACCAGCACATGTGTGCCTGTGTGCTGTAGCATTCACAAGGACCTGAGGTATGCATGTTACACCACTGTTTGAGAATGGTACTGAGTAGAGTCCTCCAAATTTTTAGAGTTGTAATTCCTTCACGCCTACAACTCCTGACTGTGAACATTTTTCTTTCATTTTACAGTATCTAGCAAGTAGTATTATTTTTCTCATTGAAGGAGGCCAAAATTGGTTTGAGGAATATTGTAGAGAATTTTGCATCAAAGTTCCCTCTGAAATTACTAAGGATGCCTTGAGATGTTACGACGTCACTGGTATGACTGATGAGAAAACTAGACCATTAGTGCTGTCTTTCCGGAGATACGGGATGATCATTGGGACTCACAAAGACCCATATCTAAACTGAACATGTCAAGAACCCTAGTATAATGTATAGGGCAGCTCCATTATAATCTTATAGGACCACCATCATGTATGTATGCAGCTGATACTGACTGAAACGTCATCATGAGGTGCATGACTGTACTTTCATTTCTCCCTTTCTGGCCTTTGTACGAATATCATACCTTTTACTTTTATGTGTGTCAAAAACCCTAAACTAACATATTAGATTCCTATGGCAAATCTGTATTGGTTTCCTATTGCTGCTGCTACAAACAACATAATTCCCTTATAGCTGGCTTAAAACAACACAATTCTTTCACAGTTCTGGATGTCAGAAGTCCAAAACCAGTTTCACTGAGCTAAAGTTAAGGTGTCAATAGGGCTGGTTCCTTCTGTAAGGCTGTGAGGTTTCCTTGCCTTTTCTAGCTTCTAACTGCTGCTGCATTCCTTGGCTCATGGCCCCTTCCTTGCATCAAGGGGGTCTATGACTTCATGCTTCTATTGCCTGACTTCATGCTTCTTTTGCCATATCTCTTATTACTCACCCTGATCTCCTGCCTCTCTCTTATTAAGGACTCTTGAGTACACTGGGCCACCTAGATAATCCAGGAAAATCTCCCATCTCAAGATACGTAGCCACACCAGCAAAGTCCTTTCTACCATATAAAGTAACATTCACAGGTTCTGGGGAATAGGACAAAGATCTTCCCAACCATGTTCTTACTGTTTTACATAGAACACAGTTGGTTAAATGACCAATAATCTTTTGAAGATTTTAAGTGTATCTAAATCACATATTGCCCATGAAGGTACAACTTACGGGGCTCTTCATTTCTTTGTGTAGATCCATATTTCCACCTAATATCATTTTCTGCCAAAGATTTCCTTTAATATTTCTTATAGTGTCAGCCTCTTGGTGATATATATATTTTTTTAGCTTTCAGAAAAACTGCATTTCACATTTAATTTTGAAAGAATTTTTGCTGGGTATAGAATTGTAGGCTGACAGCCCCTTTTCTTTTAGTACTTTACAATGTTTCTTCATTGTCCTTTCACTTGCACTGTTTCTAATGAGAAGTGTACTGTTAGTTTTACATTTGTATATTAGATTACTTGTCTTTTTTCCTCTGGCTCCTTCAAGATTTTCTTTTATTACTTTTAAACAATTTTATTATAATGAGTAATTTTCTAGATTTCTTCATGTTTCTTGTGCTTGGGGATCCTTGAGCTTCTTGAATCTGTGGTCTTACAGTTTTCATCAAATTTGGGTAATTTTTGGCCATTATTTCTTCAAATGTTTTTCCTATCCCTTGTGTCGTCTCTTTCAGAGGTGTTAATTACATATTTTATTAGGCCACTTGAAGCCTCACAGGTCACCAAAATTGTTTTTTGTTTTCAGTTTGTGTTTTAATTTGGATAGTTTTGCTTGCTTTGTTTTCAGGTTCACCAATCTACAATTTTTATTTGCCATCAATTTCACTCAGGGTATCTTTCATCCAAGATATTGTAGTTTCCCTCCCAAGAAGTTCCATTTGATCTTTTTAAAATATTTATCTTCCGTGTTTCTATTTAATATGTTTAATCTTCTGCTACCTCCTTCAACTGGCATATCATAACTCCTGTTTTAATGTCCTTGACACAGGCAATTCTCTCACCTGTGGCATTACTAGGTTGATTCTTATTGATTTACTTTCCCCCTCATTATGGTGGATATGTTTTCCTGCTCCTTTGCATGCCTGGTTGTTTTTTATTTGATGCTAGACATTGTGATTTTACTTTATTGAGTGATGCATAGTTTTGTACTTCTAGAAATATATCTGAGCTTTGTTCTAGGACTTGGTTAAAACACTTGGAAATAGTATGATCCTTTGAGATGTTGCTTTTAAGCTTTATTATATGGGAGCAGATCAGTATTTAGCGTAGGGCTAATTTTCCTGGGCTACTGAAGGAAAAGCCTCTTGTGCCCTACTTGATGACTGTGAGCTCCAGAGATTCTTCCAACTCTTTTAGATGGTTCTTTCCTGGCCTCACACACCTGTGCTGACCACTAAGCTGAATACTCATAGGGGATTCTGCAGATTTCCCAGTTCTCTCCACAGCTAGCTCTTTCTTCTGTGGTCCTCTGGCTTGTGAACTCTAGCTGCCTTGGCTTCCCTGTACAACCAGCTGTTTCTTCAACTCAGGAGGACTCAGAGCTGCTCCTCCACAGGTCTCCCTCCCTGTGCCACTGACTAGAGACTGTCCAGGCCATAGGCCAGGACAATCACAGGGCTCACTTTATTTCACATCTCTCAAGGATCACAAGACTTTGCTGCTTGAAGTCCAGTGTCTTGGAAATCACTGTTTCATAAATTTTATCTGTTTTTTTTTTTTTTCCAGTTGTTTCTGAAGTAAAGTAAATCAGGCCCTTGCTATTCCCGCCTGGCTGAAAGCAAAAGTTGGGATAAGAAATTTAAAAGCAAGTTGGGGATGGTGATCATTTCAGTACATGATATCCATTTCAGTCTGCAGGGGCACCAAAGAGAAATAATGGCTCTCAAAGTCAATTACAACACTGGATTAAAAGACCTTTCTTATTGGCTCTGGTGTCTCTGGCTCAATGAACAGTACAGGTTTTAGATGATGCTTAATTTTCCACAGCTCTCAGGAGTTCAGTATAGAGAAATGCTGATCCTGGAGGTGTACAGATAAATGAGCTCTGTTCCCCACCACAGATGGGAATCAGTGTTATCCAGAAAGGTAGTAACACAGATATCAGCTCACCCTATTGGGCACCAACCTTATGACAGACCCAGTTCCCCACACTTGTCATGTATCAACTGACCAGAAGCCTGAGTTTTACTAATGAAGACTCTAAGGCATAGAGAGAGATGATCACTAGGAACCAGCTGGCAAGTCACTCACTACCAGACTCTTTGCAGTGCCTTGAATGGCTTCTTGTTCTGGGAGGAAGCTATGGAAATGGTTTATATGAATCCCTGCAAGATAACTGACAAGGTCTTACGTGTTATCTTGGTGAACAAGACGGCCAGAATGAGAAATGTGAATCAGGCTTATAGAGTAAAACATCGCACAGGCAGGTCTCTAAGGGCTTCTTCCTCAAATCTGAGCTTTTCCACAGGTTCATTAACAATTGAGCAAAGCCACATAAGGAAGGTTTAACAAATCTGCTGTTAGGGTCATGGCTGGACTGGATCTCAGCACAACACATACTTATTGAGCACCTACTGTGGGCTAGGTACTGCCCAAGGCAGTTCAGAAACACTGGTGAGCAGAAGCAAAGACTGCTGCTCTGGTAGGTTCATAATCTAGAAGAGGGAGACACAGGAATAGCTGTAATCGACAGGTGAGCTACAGAGCACGTTAACAGATGGTAAGTGTCAGAAAGCAGAGCTTTCCTTTGACAAATTAAGAGGCAGATGCTGCACAGGTGTGCAGAGAGGAGGGTAGTGGACTGTCATCTTAAAGAAGGGTGGTCAGGGTAGGCCTCATTGAGAAGCTTACATTAAAAAAAATAAACAGAATTCAAATGAGATGAGGGAATTAGTCATGCGGATAACTGGGAGAAGACTGGCGGGGCGGAGGAAACAGCCAGCATGAAGCAAGTGCGTCTCTGGTGGGGTCCAAGAAGAACAGAAAAACCAGTACAGCTGGGACAGAGTAAGTGCAGGGCAGAGTAAGTGTAGGTCAGGAAGAGGCCCAGAAGGAAGAAGGGAGGGGGCACACACCCACACCAACAAGGCGCATTGCAGAGAAGAATGAAGGGACAGCAGCATACATCCACTCTCCTGCCACACCCAACATCAACCACAACACAGTCCTACAAAAGCAGGGACGACACAGCAGGCACTGCAGCCCTGGAGTGTGGCACTGTCTTCACCTGGACTTAACTGACACATGCCCCAGGCCTACGGGAGCAGGCCCCCAAGTCCTCGGTTCTCAAAGGGTTCACAGGGAAGCAACCGGTCTTCTGCATTTTCCTCCCCGGTAGTGCAAGACTATGAGTGTGACATTTTCTCCAGTGTGCACGGTCACTGCAACCTCACCGTCAGATTCCTCTAAAGGAAGTGTCACTAGCCTTGCAAGCAGGACAGTCACCATCGACTGGCTGAGACTAGTGGCCATCAAGGGGACTGTCATTCCATCATTCCCCTAAGAAATCATTTCTGCTAGTTACTGGAGAGGAAAACACACATTTGTTTTATTGTTGTGAAACCCTCAAGGCAAAAGCAAGTAGGAAAACATAGTTTGCCGTTGCTATGGAGCCCAGGGTGAAACGCCCAGCTTCCCTGTAACATGCACATGGGAAGATCTCACCAGATACGCATTTGGATTTTGAGCTTCTAGGGAGAAAGGAGCCACAACGCTGAGCTAATCAATGCTTGCTGCCTTCTAACTGAATTCTTCTAATAAAAAGATGATTCTGAAGGAAAATAAAATACCCTACCCCCTAGCTCCTCTTTGGGGTCTTTGAATGACAGGAGCTTTCCTTTCCTCCCTCAGGAACAGATACACCTCGGCCTGCTTTCTAGACCCCCGCTTTCCAACTGGGTGAGCCTGGCTTGTTTCTTCTCTTAGCTTCTGCATTCTCATCTGTTAAAGTGGGGTTAAAAACCTTTGCCTTTGGGGTTGCAGTCAGGGTTGTATGTGACACTGCGAGGACAAAGCCCAGCCTGCGAGACTGTGGGCCCCCAGTACCCTTGTCTCCCTCCCTCAGTCCCTCCTCGTCCAGGTGGGATGCGAGTGCTTGGCTCCTAGAAGACAAAATAGCTCCAGCTCTCAGGGAGCAGGCAGTCTCTGCCCAGCCCCCGCCCCACTTAATCCTGCCCTGTAGGACAGGCTGCCACATCTCACCGGCCCTGGGGAGGACTCCACAGTGGGCAGAGGGATCACTCTGCCCCTTGGCTCAGCTGGGCACTATCCACTTCCCCACCCCTGGTGTCTGGGGCCCTTTTCTCTGCCTTAAGTCCTCCCTGGTTATCCCATCCTCACGATCTCATGCGGTCTCCACACCATCAAGGGATGCCCTGAAACCTGCTCTTTCCTGGCATCTCTGTCCCATCCATGCTCTGTAGGGACTGAAGAGTGGGACAGGCAGATAGGAAGCCTCTTGGCAGGCCCTGTGTATGTGCAGGAGAGCCTTAGCTGTCAAGCCACACGGTGGCTGACGGAGTCTGGGCACCGCTGCAGGATGCTGGGGGCGATCCCATCCTAGGGCTCATTACACCTCTCCATAGTGGTGTCCTTTAACCCTGCTGCTGGAGGCAGGAGGTGCAGGCAGCCAGTGGGACACTGACATGGGTGACAGCTTCCCAATAGTCTCTGGAGGGGACCCTTGCAGGCACGCTCCCCAGGGGAATGGCAGGGGAGAATCAGCACTACAGTGTGGGTAAACGTCCTCTGGGGAAACAGCCAGGAGGAGGCAACCACCTGGCTTTGAGGAGCTGCCCTTTTATGTACCCCCAAAATGGCCGGCAATGCCCCACCTACAGGTTGTGCCCCAGTTTCCTAAATTAACTCGCACTCAGGAAGCACTCAAGAGGCAGCGTCTGTCACCAGAAATCTGTGCTCATGGGCACTGGGACCACATTCTGGAGGCAGCCCTGCATGGACCTGTGCCTTGGTGCTGCTCCGAGAGCTTGCTTCAGGAACCTGCCCAGCCGTCCGCACATCCTCCCTGGGACCAGGTGCACTTCTGCGCGCCGGTGCTGGGACAGTCCTCCCTCAGGCCGACCGCCCGCCTCCTGGCTGCTGAGGTGCACGTACCCCGCCCTGGCTCCTCTACTTTTGTCTCCTCCGCAGGATGGTGCAGGCTCTGCTCCCCTAGCCCAGTCACTGCCAGGGCCAGCTGGACCACAGGCTCCTAGTCTTTCCCTGTGGCCAAGGCCTTTCCTGTCTGCTACACAGATGGCCACAGGCATGGAGACTGCCCTGCCCTGGGTACCCATATGCCCCTTTGGCAACCCCCATCCATAAAACCAGCCAAGCTCTGGACCGTGCTGTTTGTATCATGGTGAAAAAGTATGCACTCAGGGGTGAAAGAGGCTTGAGTTCAAATCCTTACTCTGCTACCTACTAACCAAGCCATTCTGAATGTTCGCTTACTTTGACATGGTGATGTCATCCGGAAACCAGGGGTGGAATCTCGGGAGTTATGGGGAAGACTAATTGGGATCACACATGTTGGAAGTGTGAGAACCAAACACATAGGCATTGCTCAATAAGCGGTAACTGTTTAACGGGGTTATTATCATATAATAAATTTATTACTTTTTTTGTTTGTTTTTTGAGACAGAGTCTCGCTCTGTCGCCCAGGCTAGAGTGCAGTGGTGCAATCTCAGCTCAATGTAACCTCTGCTTCCCAGGTTCAAGCAATTCTCTGCCTCAGCCTCCCAAGCAGCTGGGATTACAGGTGCCCACCACCAAACACGGCTCATTTTTGTATTTTTAGTAGAGACAGGGCTCACCATCTTGGCCAGGCTGTTCTTGAACTCCTGACCTCATGATCTACCTGCCTTGGCCTCCCAAAGTACTAGGATTACAGGTGTGAGCCACTGCGCCTGGCCAATTTGTTACTTGTTAAATTTTCCCAATTTGATACTCTCAAACGTTTAATAGTTTTAACCCTCTTCTTCATCCACTCAGGGTTTGAAGTCAGGTGACAGCGTTCTGCATCTCTAGTGTCCTAAGGTTTCCATACTAAAATGTCAGGCTACCGGAGTCAGTAGTAACGCTGAAGCATTCCCCTGCAAAACTGCCCATGTGGGGGACCATGTGTAGATGTGTGGCTGCAATTGTGTGTGTAGGTGTGTATGTGTGTACGGCTACGTGGGGTGCACATGTGCAGGTGGCTGTGAGGATGTGTTGATGCCTGTCTCTGTATGTGAATGTCTATGAGCATATAATGTATGTGTGCACTTGTGCGTGTGGGTGCATGTGCTGAGTGTGAATGCCCACGTCCTCCAGAAGAAGCCAGACCTGCTGCGGGAGGGCTGGACCCATGCTCTGTCCCGAGCCGGCCCTCCCATGGCTGCTTACCTCCTTGTTTCTGCAGAAGGTGGCGTTGGTGCCGAATAGGATCTGGCACTGCTCGTCGGCACTGTAGTGCATGCCCGGCAGCTTGTGCGGGAGGCGGACCCTGTGCTGGCTTCTGGCGTCCGTGACCAGCAAGCAGGTGCTGACTTGTGACCTGCAACAGCCGAGAGGTAAGTTCACTTGCAAATGTGCTGCCAAGGTTTATGAGTTTTCAGTCACTGAGAAGGAGGAACCTCCACATTCTTTATGGAAAAAGGATGTAGGCCTGGCCACACGGACTGATTTTTCCTATGCATTCCTCTTTTTCCACATGGCCAAATGTGAATCTTCCCTCTGAAGGCAGTAAGATCCTGGAGACTCGGGAGGGGCCCAGGAATGATACCCATGAGGCTGGTGGACTTTTACTAAGGAGGCTGAAAGCTTTTCTGAATGGAAATGATCTTGGAATAGATCATCAGATTTTCTTAGACTATGGCTTTGAGCACAAACCATCATGAATAAGGAACCAGTCTAAGTTAGACTTGTTTTACTTTCAATGAAATCAAAGGGCTTATTTCCAACTCTGCAGGTTCCTTCGAGCGCTTGTGGGGCCCTGGTGTCTCACCTGACCATGCTGTCCCTGAAAGCCACAGCAACACCTGCCAAGCACTTCAGGATTTCAATCGAGGTGGGAGCATTCATTTACAATGACAGGTGCATCTCTAAAAGTGGGAACTGGGGACTGGGTTCCGTGGCTTTAAGCCAGCCACCAGGATATCTGAGACTAAGCCAGTAATCTTAGCACTTTGGGAGGCCAAGGTAGGTGGATCACTTGAGGTCAGGAGTTCGAGACCAGCCTGGCCAACATGGTGAAACCCCATCTCTATTAAAAATACAAAATTAGCTGGGCGTGGTGGCGAGCGCCTGTAGTCCCAGCTACTTCAAAGTCTGAGGCAGGAGAATCACTTGGAACTTGGGAGGCGGAGGTTGCAGTGAGCTGAGATCGCACTACTGCACTCCAGCCTGGGTGACAGAGTGAGACTCTGACTCATAAATAAATAAATGAATAAATAAGTGAACTGGGGATTGTGAGGCTCTGGCTCTATAGGAGGTTACTTACTTCAATGCTTTTATTTCTCAATTTCTAAAACAAGGCAGATGGTTTCAGGCAGGAAACCCAGTCACTTGGCAAGATTCTTAAGGAAAGTTGCATGAACACAAGCACACAGACTGATGCTGGTTTACTTCTCCTGGGCTCAGACATACACCACTTGTCACTAGTGGGACCAGTGCTGTGTACGCAAGCAAATAAAAACAGCTCATCTTGGCCGGGCATGATGGCTCACGTCTATAATCTCAGCACTTTGGGAGGCTGAGGTGGGCAAATCACCTGAGGTCAGGAGTTCAAGACCAGCCTGGCCAACATGATGAAACCCTGTCTGTACTAAAAATAGAAAAATTAGCTGGCTGTGGTGATGTGCACCTATAATCCCAGGTACTGGAGAGGCTGAGGCAGGAGAATTGCTTGAACCCAGGAGGCAGAGGTTGTAGTGAGCTGAGATCGCATTACTGCACTCCGGCCTGGGAGACAGAGTGAGACTGTATCTCAACAAAACAAAACAAAACCAACCAAATAAAAAGCACCCCATCTCGTCGCCATGACCCTTTCTGGATAAAGCAAAATAACATCAAAGCACTGATGACATTTCTTAAGATCTGTGGTAACAAGCACTCAGTAGGATATAGACTATATTTAAAGTAACGAGTGCATTTTTAAGCTGATTTACCTCTGAACAATTTCCCATCAACAGGAATGTCATGAAAAAAGGCCCGGATGGCACCTTTGCCACTACATCCCGAATTCACTGGGTACTTGAATGTGTTACTGGACTGAGAAGCTTCATCTGCAGGTGAGACTCGCCAACTCGCGACTGTCTCCCAGGGCGCACGCATTAACATGGCTAAGTACTGCAGTGGCACAGTCACTCTAAACCAACCCTGAGATCCTGACACTAAGGGACCGGCACTGTCCGTGGGTACAGACTGTTTGACAAAGGTCTGAAACCAGATGGCCGATTCTTCCACAGAAATCTGAAAATGGAAGGACGCAGACACCTTCTGGGAAGAAAGCAGCAGTGAGATAAACACAGCCCTCCCCTCCCCTGAGGTGACGAAGGGGAGCAAAGCCACCCCCAACCCCCAGCAAATTCACTTCCTCTTGAGGAATGAAACAGGCTTCTTAACACAGGGTGACTATGTGGATATCTCCATCAATTGATAATTACGTAATGATCACCGACTGTGGGCCCAACGCTGGAGCAGATGCGCACGTGGGAGGTATTCTCACCATCACAGGACACTCCGCACTGACCGCCTCTTGAGGCCAGATGCACATCCCAAATAAAAGTCATGTCTCCTACTTCACACTTGCTGAGACTGATAGTTTTGTCTTTTAGAAGTATTTTATATCGCACTAATCCTAAAGAATAATTCCGGGACTTACTTGAGGAAGTGTTCAAGGTCGTCTCGGCTGCAGGAGGACCAGGAGAGGTCACTCGGGTTCCGGCCTTTCACCCACTCTCCTGACATGATGTGCGGCTTGCCAGTGCAGGATGAGTGGTCATCGTCGTGGTTCATGCCCAAGCTATCCAAGAAGGAGGGGAGAGGAACGCTTATGCTACAGCCTTCTCATTTCCAGGTGCAGGTGCTAGTGGACCATGCTAAGGTAAATCAAGTCTTACCTACAAAAACTGACATAAGCTGAGAGTGAATCGCACAGAGCAGACCCATGGTCTTGCGTTTTTGGAGAAATACAGGGTGAGGATTTGCTTATTATGAATGAAGAGAAATTGAGCAAATGACACACTAATAGCATTTGCTAAATAACAGTGAATCAACAAAGTATGCTAACTCTGATAATAAAATGTGACATGATACTTCTGAAACTCTAAGCTTCTGATGGTTAGACTTGTTTTCTTAACATTAAATATTCCAATATTCATGGCTTAAGTGTTTCTGTTCCTTAGAGATAAATCATTGTGCTAAGGGAATCACTGGGAACCACCCTAGATATTGACTTACAGAACATCCTGAACTGAAGCCTTCCAACTCATTATAAAGTATGGCTTTTCTGTCTTTCATATCACTATATCTAACAAGATCATACCTGTCACATTCCCTATTCAGCTATACCTGAGAGATACCAGGATGCCTGTCTAGGCGTGGAGGGCTGATCACACACTGTGAGCTGAACAGTGATCTTAGCGTATACACATGCCCTCACTGGGGTAAGCCAAGACACGCAGCACACAATATCCAGTGGCCCACAGTCTGCTGACCCAGAGTTCCTTATGACCTAATATGTATAAGGATGACCATCATTCAACAATCTCAGTGGAACAACAAAAAAATGCACTTTCATTCATTCAAAAATATTAGATGCTTTCCAAGTGACAGGTAATGGACCACAAGGAGAAGACCTCAGATCACTGGCAGCTCGGGAGAAGAGATGAACACAGACAGAGATAATGAAAGAGGTTTCTAAGTTCTGCTCCAGAGCATGTTTTCCTAGTTTGCTTACAGATGTCTGACCATCTTCCATCAACTCCCCTACCTGGTGCCTAATGGTGGTGTCTCCCCAAGAGAAGCTCACCCTGTCTTATCCTCTGCATGCCTGCAGGCCACCCCCATACCCTTTTGCCTACAGAGATCCTCCCCTGGACAGCTCCCATGTGGCGTCGGGTCAGCTGAAGTCAGCCACGTCCTCTGGAGGATACACTGCCTGGTGCTCATGTGTTCTAAACTTTGGGCCAGCGGGGCCTTCTCTGATCACCCACACGTGACTGCCCCCATCAGTAGAGGCAGGTAGGCTCACCAACCTTCAACTGTATTTATTCTTAAACCTATTGATGCCAGTGATACTTGTTATTTCAGTTCATACATGTGGTTACACGTTGGGTTAACCAATGAAATATGAGGACAAAGGCCAAATTGTTCTTGTGAAAACAGATTTAGCCAGTAGCTAAGAGAGACTGCTGTCCAATGGGTGTGGGCAAGACAACTGTAAATGATGAGGAATAAATCATAAACATCTGCTCCCAGGCTGCTTCAGAAGAGTCTTTTATAATCCTTTCTATGTGTACACACACACACACAAACACACACACTCACGTGCACAAAACAAAACTGGATTCAAACTCTCATTATAGGCATGCTCTGTGTGAGGAAGGTGTATTAGTCCATTTTCACACTGCTATAAAGATACTATCTGAGACTGGGCAATTTATAAAGAAAAGAGGTTTAATTGACTCACAGCTCTGGTGGGAGGCCTCAGGAAACTTACAATCATGGCAGAAGGTGAAGGGGAAGCAAGGGCCTTCTTCACATGGCAGCAGGAGAGAAGGGCAAGCAGATGCTTCTAAACCCATCAGAGCATGTGATAACTTCTCACTACCAAAAGAATAGTGTGGGGGAACCACATCCAGTCACCTCCCACAAGGTCCCTCCCTCAATACATCGGAATTTGGGAATTACAATTCAAGATGAGATTTGGGTGGGGACACAGCCAAACCCTATCAGAAGGTGACATGAAGTCCAACCGGCAGACATTCATCCTCAAAGAAGAGCTTTTCCTTCTCCATTACAACATTGGTGAAAAAAACTAATGTTTTCATAGCTTAAGTTAAAACAAAATGTCTAAGGTACCTAAGTATAATGTCTTGATATTTCTCCACTTGAATCAATTTTTTGGTTAAGCGATCAAGTGACCAACTACAGTCAGGTCTGAAAAGAGAGTGCCTGCATCGCCACCTAGGTATAGATGGCCACATTTTCCATTGGTTCGGGCCTCTATCAACCTCAGACTCTCCCGACTGGAGGCTCTTTCAACTCATCCAGTTTTCTTAGGGCAGCAGTAAGTGGTGCAAAGTGAGCATTTGGAAAAATGTTCATTGAATGGATTATCTGTTTAATACTGAAGAAAGTGCCAAAAAATACTGAAGAACCCATATCCATGACAAATGCGTTGATCTGGCATGGTGGTGGACTTCTCAGAAGAACAGCAAAAGCTGCATGTGGTTAGATTCAGTCTCATGGGTGAGCCTAGGATGCAAGGCTGACAGCAGATACGTGGCCGCATGCACTCCACTGCATTTCATCTTAGTACACAGCCTATGTGCATAGGATGGACTGAACCCCTCTTCCTTCTCCTCTGACTTCATCCCTATGCAGAGCTCCAGACCCTTCTACCCATCCTAAAATGGTAGAACTCATGGCCATCAGGAAAGGATCCTCAGGAGCCACCTCTCATTAGATTAGTCCACCTGCCTCAATGTCAGGTATCCATCCAATTCGGGTTAAAGAAAGAATGAAGAAATTATCAGACAAATCTGGCCAGTGAGAATAGTTTAGCTATATTCTTTTTTTTTAAACCCATATATATCACATTTTCTTTTTTTTATGATGGTGAAATAAATATTTTTAAATTATACTTTAAGTTCTGGGGTACATGTGCTGATCTTGCAGGACTGTTGCATAGGTATACACATGCCATGGTGGTTTGCTGTCTCCATCCCCTTGTCACCTACATTGCGTATTTCTCCCAATGTTACCCCTCCCCAATCTCCCCACCCCCCGCTATTCCCTCTCCTGGCCCCCAACCCCCCAACAGATCATAGTGTGTGGTGTTTAGCTATATTCTTAATGCTCACTTTGTTGAATAAAGTGAGTTCTATTTTTTCAATACAATTACTCAGCTTTCTACTTTACTTTTGGTTGAGCAACAGAAACGTTTACTTACATATAAGTGTATGAGAAAGCAATCTTTATTTGGCTTTTAAAAACTGTTACAAATGAAAAAGATTTTAAAAATATATTCATCCTTGGCATACACAAAAACATTCATTTTGCTTTCACCCTCAGTATGAATTCTTACTTTTTTTTGAGGTTCATTTTCTTTAACGGTATTTTATGGTGGCAAGAGCACTTAACAAGAGGGCGCCCTCTGAAGTTTTCAGGCTTACAATACAGTGCTGCTGACTGCAGCTGCAGTGCCGTACAGCGCTCTCTCCAGCTCCAAAGGAACTCTGAAGCCACCGATTAGCAGCTCCCGCTTCTGCCTCCCCCCGGCTCCTGGCAATACAAGCCCCCTCTTTGCTTCTATGAATTTGACTATTTTAGATGCCTGATATAAGTGAAATCCTGCAGTTCTTTCCTTCTGTGACTAGCTTCTTTCATTTAGCATAAAGGAGGGATTAAGTTTTTAAATATGTAAGAAACTCCTACGACTCAATAGCAAAAAAATTAACAACCCAGTAAAAAATGGGCCAAAGTCTTGAGAGGACATATCTCTAAAGAAGACATACAAATGGATAGCAGGTACATGAAAGGATGCCCAATGTCACTAATCATCAGAGAAACACAAATTAAAACCATAATGAGATACCACCTTACACTTCTCATGATGTTTATTACGAAAAATACAAAACATGCTAAGTGCCTGTGAGAATGTAGGGAAATAAAAACCCCTGCATGCCGTTGGTAAGAATGCAAAATGGTATAGATGCTATGAAAAAACAGTATGGAGGTACCTCAGAAAGTTAAAAATAAAACTATTGTACTATCCAACAATCCTATTTCAAGATATTTATGTGAAAGAATTGAAAGCAGTGTCTCAGAGAGACATCTGTGAGCCCAGGCTCAGTTAATTAAGCATTATTCACAATAGCAAAGATATGAAAACAACCTAAACATCCACTGATGGATGGATAAACAAAATGCAGTCTATACATACAATGAAGTATCAGTCTTAAAAAAGGCAATTCTGCAATATGCAACAACCGGATGAACCCTGAGGACATTATGTTAGGTGAGGTCAGCTTTTAATTTTCTTCTAGCGGATAGCTTTTTCTTTCTCTATTTCATGTTAACTTTGGAAGGAACTGACTGGTTTTCAAGTACACTTAGCAAAGGATATCAAAAGTCAACTACTGGCCGGGTATGGTGGGTCATACCTGTAATCCCAGCACTTTGGGAGGCTGAGGCGGGTAGATTACCAGGTCAGGAGTTCTAGACCAGCCTAATCAACATGGTGAAATCCCGTCTCTACTAAAAATACAAAAATTAGTTGGGTGTGGTGGTGTGAGCCTGTAATCTCAGCTACTCAGGAGGCTGAGGCAGGAGAATCACTTGAATCTGGGAGGTGGAGGTTGCAGTAAGCCAAGATCACGCCACGACACTCCAGCCTGGGCAACAGAATGAGACTCCATCTCAAAACAAAACAAAAAAGTCAACTACCTTAAATTTGAGTTAGGGTTTGATTTTCTATCTTTAAATAAAACTGGTGATCAGTTTTTAAATGAGTACGTCTTATGAAACTCTTAATGAATTTCAGTGAACTCTGCGAAATGTACAGAGGTTAGAGAAATAAAATGCCTCATGAAACAAAGTGGTTCCAGCTTCCATCTTATGATATGGTGTAACCATTGAATGTGGACCAGTTCAAACTGCTCTCCCCGGCTTTGGCAAGCATGGTCCTTACAAGCATTAACAATGTCCCTTCATAAGGGCCACAACTCACAGACCCTGGAGTCCTAGTGTGAGTCACAGACCAGAGACTCTACTTGGAACATGGTCTTGCACTTGGAAGCAATGAGGGAAAGGCAAGGCCTTCACTGTATCAATTATGTGAAACATTCAGGAATGCGAGCCTAAGAGAAAGGAACGTTTTGCCTCTTTAAGGAACACGCATGGTTTCAGGAAGCCACAGGTTCCAGAACCCTGAGCTGGGTTCTGGGGGAAAATCATCTGGGAACTTACACAGACATTTCACTTGCTTGGGTCACTGCCCCTCAAATACCCCGCTCAGAAAACCCCTTTCTCCTGGAACAGCCCCCAAGTAAAAAGGGTCTCACTAGCTGCAGCGACAAATGTTACAAAATTTGCACATTCACCAAATGGATACAGTGTTATCTTACTTTCAGAAATATTCAAGTCCCTTAAAAAAACAACTCTCCCTGTAGGCATTCTCTAAAACCTCTTTCCGTACTTTGGCCAGGATCAGAGGCGTCTCCCGCCTCAGGTAGTGAAAATGTTTTGAACCTGGGACACGGTTGGTGGAGGATTAACCCATGAATTAATAGTTCTAACTCTGCACTCGGACAAGCTGCTCCCATCCTCCCTGGCTGGGATCTCCTGGGCAGCCACCAGAAGGGTTTTTCAAACACAGATGTTGCTTGGAAAACCACCGTGAGAAGAGATCCAAGCCCTGGGAGGATGGGCTCACCATTTATGGAAGAAAATTTCATGAGTTTGCTCAGTGGTCAACTTGGTTATCAAATGAAAGGGGTTCCTTCTCCCCACAGGGCCTCTCCCCTGGCCAGATAACCTGGTGACTCAGGAGACACACAGGACGGTTATTAAAGCATTCAGAAAAGTTAGGTGTGCTGTTGCCAACTCCATATTCCTCACAGGGATCTGACCGACTGGAGCACACGGTGTCTTGTGAGCATTCCCCTCTGCCTGCCCTAGAGGACTTCCCCAAGGAATGCTCCAGTCAGCAAAACTGCCTAATGGGATTCTTGGGTTTCTGGAGTTTGTCTATAATAGCGATCACGCCTGATCTGTTTTAGAATGTTCAAATGCTAACAAAGTGCCTTATAACTTTACAGTTTGATTAACTAGCACTGGACTGGGAGTCCTGATACTTGAGGCTGACATCAACTACTGGTTAGGCTCTTTTTAGTTTAAATTAAAGATTGCTCTGACTGAGAAACCCATGTGATTTTATGTTCCAGGGCATTTATTATTTCTGGCGACATTATATTTAACAAAAACGCGTGGTGTTAAGTACGCCCAGTAATTTTAACTTTCAATGACTGAGGGGCTGAAGACACACAGATGGGCCTTATGTCACACGTGGCCCAGATTTATCGCACACAGTTTTAACTTTATGACCTTGAGTTGATTTTATCTTAAAATAACATGCTTCTCTGTATTGTTTTTGCGAGACCCAGTGCACACCATGCGGCAGGTTCTAACAGGATTCCCCAGGTCCTCAACCACTCCTGGCTTCCGACCCTTCCTGCGAGCAGGAGATGAGCAGGTGTTCCAGACTCGGTACATCCACCACTCTAGAAGCTTCAGCTTTACCTGGCTCTGGGCCTCCCCATCTCTCAAAAGCTTTGGGATTTTGATGTCAGGTATGAGTCAGGTCCAGCCTCACCTCCAAGTAGTCTTGGCTGAGTTTGTGGAATGAATGCCTGGAGTGGGAGAAAGAGCCTGGGCTCCCGTGAACACAGCCTCTCCATGGAAGGCTGACTCCAGCCCTACTTCTGTAGCCCTGTGGGGACACTGCCTTGCAATTCCTATTCAATAGTTGTTTACTGACATTGCAGTAACTGGAATGGCCATGGCAGTTTCTAGGAAATGGTGTATTAGTTATTAATCAACATAACAATAATTAACAGGCCAGCTCTGTACTAGAGGGGAAATTCTCCAGTCAGCAACTCTTACCAAGGACCAGACTGTGCCCCTGGTCTTGAGCTACTCAGAAACGCTACCTACAGGATTAAATGCCACTAGGCAACAACAGGCTGCACTCATTTATAATATAGGCTGAAGAACAGGGTCAATTCCCATGATCATCAATAACCTCATTTATGGAGAACAAAATAAATACGCAGCAATAGCATCAAAAGCCTCTCACTGTGGAAAAGGTATTTGTTTGTATCTTGTACAGAAGAATGAGCCCACCAGCTTTCAGGGACTCATCAATCATGCAAATACCAGGGTAGACTGGGGGTTGCCATAGATTTAGCTACACTTCAAATGCACACAGTACCACGTCAGTAAAATCATCCTAAAACAGTACAAAAGTCTGAATCATCAATGAGCAAATAATGATCAACACAGTGCTGGTATTCAGTGTGCCCTGCTAGAATAGAGAACATCATAGTAGGTTAACATGCGTAATACTTACACTATATGTACACAGGCTCTCTAAGCTAACCAGAGTACCGAAATGACAAGCAAGCACTCCGATTCTTCACTTTACATACACTGGATTTCGACGTAAGGTGCATGAGTTGGGTACAGCCTCCATTCAAAGTAGTCTTGTCTGGGTTTGTGTAGACATACGTATGTATATACAAATATAGCCGTATATAGGACAGGTATATACCTATACTTATATACATGCACATATACACACATGTATCTCCATACTAGAAGAGTCACATCAAGTGGGCTTTCAACTTTTAGCAAAAATTCATGTTGAGAGAGAAAGAAACACGGAATAAAGCATGGGGGACTCTGTCCCTTCTTCCAGTCAGCAAGCATGCATTTGCTCGTGCATACTGACCCCCTGAGAGGATGTGTGATAAAGTTGCATATTCACCCTTTTCTCTGGGTTTCTTGCTGTAATCACCACACCATGCTGAGGGTGACACTGGTGTTTCATGACACACATTTTTTATACAACATGGGCAGGAGGTGTGGAGTCTTAATATTTGAAGTTTAAATTTTATAATGTTACTTAATAGACAGGGTGCCACCCTACCACCCAAGCTGGAGTACAGTGGCATGGTCACAGCTCACTGCAGCCTCAAACTCCTGACCTCAAGTGATTCTTCTGCCTCAGCTTCCTGAGTAGTTGGGATTACAGGTGCCCGCCACCATGCCCGGCTAATGAAGTCTGAATTGGCTCTAAGAATTATGCTCTAAGAAATAGCTGCTGGTTCCAACAGGGGCTAGAAATCTGGGTATAAAGGAGGTGGACAGATACAGTCAAATATGGTGCTTCCTAAGACATTTTCAAAGATGATCTGGACCACCCTATTTTCACCTTAGACTCTCCCTCTGTCAAGGTGCAGTGCACTGGGCCGCTACGACTTTGCCAAAATATTTCACTTATTTTACCACTGTGTCTTCACAGCTTCCAAATGAAACAGGGGTAGGAGCGGCCATCATCTCCCCCATTCTTGCTGAGCACCTGTGAAGGCTGCAGAGTAGAGTGATTTGCTCAAGGCATGCAGAAGAGCAGAGTCTGCATTCCCGGCTGGCCTTCTTCCTCTGAAACCATCTTTCCCAGCCAAGTTAACAGTATCAGGCACCAGGCCCCAGCTGCTCAGTCTCCTGTACTCAGCACACCCTCTTCCACCCCTGCACCCCAGGGACATGCGCGTACACAGTGGCTAGCTCCAAGTCCCAGCCAGCCTCCAATGTCCTGATGGTTTTGAAGAGGTGTCAGCAGCCAAGGAGGATGATAAAAAATCCCCCTTCCCATCTAGAAGCAGCCCTGGCTTTGCAGTCAGACCAACCTGGATGGAAACGTCAGCTCTGCCTCTGGAGAAAGAAACATCATACCTCTGAGCCTCAGTTTCCCCATCTATGACGAAACAGGGATAATAACACTGAATGTCACTCGTTCATTCAACAAGTATTTGTTGAATGCCTTCTGTATGCCAGATACTGTTCCAGGCACTGGGAATATGGAGTTTACATTCTCTAAAGGAATCGGGGTCAGGGTCACATGGGAAAAATAGCCACCGAAGTGCCTGGCAGCAGTAGGTACAGCAGAAAATGGCCTCGCTTCTTCTAAGCACACACATGTGGTTGAGCAAAGCAAGTTGCAGCCCACAAGCTGCAAACTCAGGTGCCCTGAGACAGCTGCAGGCTAAGGAGGGAAGTGGGATGGATGCCCACACTATAAGAAAGGTAGGCTGGTGTGGAAATGACAAGTTCCCACCCCACTTCGCTGCTTTTATATTCCATTCTTCCTCTGCAATGAGCTAACGGAACAAAATGTCTGCTCTAGCAGATGGAGTCCAGGGATTGTAAGTGTAAGACTCCTGGAATAGAGCTTAAGGGAAGTCTTAGAGGCCCACTGTTCTCAGTAGGTGGCTACCCCCATCCAAGACTGCAGATGGCCTCAGGATGCCTCTGAAGGACAGTCACTGATCACCACTCATCTATGCCATGTGTTGCTCTCCACAGAAGGGGATGAAGATGATGGCTAGGGCACAGCCTCCTGTTTCTTTTCACAGCCCAGCAGATCTAGGTTTCAATGCAGCAGGTTGCACTCCTGCTTGCGTCAGTGTGTATGCATTAGCCTGGACTTGGTAAAAGAAGCTCAAGGGACACTGGACTATAGGGCCAAAGCTCCTGCCATCTCTGTGAAATGCTGTTTTCTGACCCTAACAGATCCCATGGGCTCGCCAGCTCCTGCTGCTCTGATCCTGCTCCCACATGACAAAGACAGTCCTTAGGGAGTGAGCTGGTCTCACTTTTCTCCACTCCACCAGCTCTTAGAGCACAGCTGGACACAGGACAGGGCTCAATCAATGGCTTGACACGAAAGCAGCATATGAGCACCTAGGGCCGGGTAATACCCCAGCAGCACACAGGACAGAGGCTGCCCACAGCACGCAGCCACCAAATGCTGCATGTGCACAGCAGGGCTTCATCATAGGATGGTCCCAATATGAACATGCAATGACACAGGCTCCCAGATGACTGGCAGCTGCTTGGGAGGCTCCCATTCTCCCTCCCACAATCTCCTCCGTGCTTAGAGCATCCATTAATGCAAATGGAGCCAAGCAGGCGAACGGTCTTATGACTTGAATAGACTCTGAGTCAAACACTTGAAATATCTGACAGAACAAAAAACTCAAAGTTATGTTGGTTTCTGACCCGGGAAACTCTTCTATGGTGAGGGGCCATGCTGACACTGATTCCAGTGAGAAATTCTGACGATGTTTAGAATGATGCGACAATGATGGAGTAAGAATATGGCCTTCCCAGGTGATTAGAGGGAGCAATGCCGATTCAGGTGAAAAGGCTGTAGGGTGCTGAGAAAAACCTCTGCCCCCATCAGGACAAACAGAGGGAGTAGAAGCAATGGACTAATTCTTTTTCCTTTCTCTCTACAGTCTTTTTTTCCCCCCGGAATGACCTTGGGTATTTTAAGAACTTTATTCTTTCTTATGGTTTTAGTTTGCCAAACTCTATAAAAAGGCATTTTAATTTGGGATTGCACTGAATACATGGATTAATTTGGGGAGAAACAGCATCTTTATTAAAAGCTTGAGTCTTGGGACATAGGGCACCTCTCCATTTTGCCAGGCTTTTTTGAATGACCTTGGCAAACGTTTTTAGTTTGCATCATGAAGGTCTCACAGTTCCTATTAGCATCCTTCCTGGGTATTTCTGATCTTTGGTTGATGCTGTGAATAAGATCTGCTTTTTATTCTTTTGTAATTATTGCTTGTACATAGGAAAACTACAGATCACTGCATGTTGTTCACAACACCATGGTGAACATCTACTGGCTCCAATGGCTTTTCAGATGATTCTTTTATAACACACAGACAATTCGCATTCTCCCTCATTCCCTTTTATATGTACACCCTGTATCTTGCCTTATGAAATTGGCCATTACTTATAAAACAATATATAACAGTTACAACATGGGCACCTCTTCCATGTTCCCAAATCGACTGGAAATGCTACTATTATTTGTACACTGAATACATTTGCTCTGGATTACTCATAGGTGGGTAAACTTGATCAGGTTAAGCTTTCTTGTAAATAACCATTTGTAAAGCCTTCGTTGCTGCTACAGAGCGATGGTCCAAGGAGAAAAAGATTGTGAGTAAAGACCTGATGATAATTATTGTGGGGATGTTAAGCAAGGTTCTTGAGCTCCTAGGCTTGTGTTCCTCGCCGAAAGATGAGGGGCATGAACCAGGCGGCTATTAAAAGGTCACTAATCTAAAAGGGACTCACTTCATGATTCTTGATCTAGGAGGCTGAGCACAAGTTAAGGTGTGGCTGCTATTCATCTTTCAAGAGGAGGTTGTACACCATCTTGCTCCAGGCATTTTGCAGGACACCAAGCCCACAGCAGTGAGTGACACAGCCGCTGCAGGATGCCGATGGCCTGGTGGTACATCACAGAGAAGTCAGCAGGCTGCTGGTATGCAGCCTAGGCCAGCACTGTTCAATAATACTTTCTGCAATGATGGAAAAGTCTCCATCTGTGCTGTCTGATCCCATGGTCACTGGCCACATGTGGCTACTAAGAGTTTGAAATGTGCTAGTGTGACTGAGGAACTCGAGTTCTGGTCTTGTTAAACTATAATTAAGAGAAATTTAAATAGGCACAGGTGGCTAACTGCTAGCACCCAGACCACACAGGTGTAGGTGAGAATATGACTACTGGCTAACGAGTTAGGAACCCTGGGTATCATCTCATTGGAATCGTAGTATATCTATGGCCACAAATTATTTACACATACTTGGAGAAATAACAGTCAGCTGGGAGTGGTGGCTCACACCTGTAATCCCAGCACTTTGGGAGGCCCAGGTGGGTGGATTGCCTGAGGTCAGGAGTTCAAGACAAGCCCGTCCAACATGGCGAAATCCCATCTGTACTAAAAATACAAAAATTAGGTGGGTGTGGTGGCGGGTATTTGCAATCCCATCTACTCGGGAGGCTGAGGTGGGAGAATTGTTTGAACCCAGGAGGCGGAGATTGCAGTGAGAGTAGACTGTGCCATTGCACTCCAGCCTTGGCGACAAGAGCAAAACTCCGCCTCAAAACAAACAAACAGAAGTAACACAATCTCATAACGCAACTGGAGAACAGTTAGTGGCCAGGTGGCAGAATCAGGAGCTGAAAGCACGGGCACTGGGAAAAGGGAGCCGTTTGCCTGTTATCTCACACTGACTCCTCACGTGAGCTTTATTTATACCCAGTTTACCCTCCAAAATGGTCGTGCTGATGCTGCCATCAGTGAAAACCCTCCAAATTCCAGGGCTGCTGCGGGTTTCTTAGAAGTGAAGCATCAGAACCAAAAGTTATTTACACAGCATTGAAGTGAAGGAAAAACGCCAGCCTGCACTGTGTGCTTTGGACAGTGACAGGATGCTGGAGCTCCAGTGTGACCTCAAGCAGTGAGGGGACTCCCAAGGCACCTTCTCACGGAGGGCACACCGCGCAGTTCAACCTGGGATCTTCTCAGCTTCTAATGAATTTAGTTAAAGAAGGGCTTAAGATAATGCGTCTGCACCGGCTAAAAAAGCGCCTGGTGAGATTTAATGAGTCACCGAAAGGGAGATTATTATGATGCTAAAAAGTCCTGTGAGCCTCTCCTTAGCTTTTTAAAGGACGGTAATTTATGGAGAAAACCTGATTTTTACTTAAGAAGACAAATTCATGAACGCATTGAGCTCCTCTGAAACTACTCATGAATGCGATGAATGCCACCGGGCCTGAGCTGCTCTCTCTCATGTGGCCTGCTGTAGCCCAGGACAGAGAAGTGGTCTCAACAAAGGACCCAGGTGACCTGTCAGAACATGGTAAAGCCATATAAACCTTCCACTCCAAACACCGCAGCACGAACAAGGGGGGTACGTGCTGGTTTACTGGGACTCCTGTTCCCTCTTCGAGTCTGCGGTAGGCCTTCCTTTGACCCCACTCTATCAGTTCGAGGCAGGTGTGGGCACAGGGAGGGCTCCGAGGACACAGCTGACCGCTCCATTCACTCCTCTGGTCTGCCAAGGGTGCTCTGTGAATGATGGGAGGAACCACCCCTGGATTTTAGTTTCAGGGTGGCTCTATCAGAAGACCATGTGCACGGCTTGTGATGCAAGAACACAGCAGAGCTGAAGGGCACAAAGCGTTTCTCTTTAGAGAAATGTACTCCCAAGGTTCTGCCAAGGAAAGACTGCCGGAGTGGAGCGCTGTCAGTATCACAGAACTTACTTTGTTGAGGAAAATGGGGTAATTTGGCGAGAATGAGAAGAATACACTTTCTGCTTCTGAGTCTAGAGAGTAATTCATCTAACGGTGTGGCAGACACCGGGCTGGAACAGGCAGGAAATGGAAAGACGGCTGAAACCTCCCGAAGATGAAAACCCCAGGCTAACAGTCTACCCTCCAGATGTTGAGGAGGAACTCACTGCTAACAGCGCATGGCAAAAATTATGCTCAAGTGGAGAACAATTCCTGAGTTTGGGGGAAATCTACAGCCGCTCCAGGTCTTAAGTATCTGTTTCCTGCAGAGTGCCACAGAGGCAAGCACATAAGAAGGTCAAGGGCAAATCTCCCCATTCAATGCAGCCTCTGGGGTCTGCACCGCCCAAGCCTCGTGGGTTGGGGGATGTGATTCTTTCCCCTCCCACCTCCAGCTCCCCAATGATGTCCTGCACCCAGTCTGTCTGCTCCTACCCTCCTATTGATGGCCCCGATTCCGAGGAACCTCTCCTCACCCCCTAAACACTCTGTATTTTAACATCATCCGCCTTAGTCCCCAGTCTGGAGGTGTGACTATAGTGGCAGATGTGTTGGGCACCATGGTGGCCAACAGGGTGGTCGTGAGAGGTAAAATGACACTGGCATCACCACTGTGGGCTTTATTCAGCATATTCCTTTAGAGGCAGGGATTCACACACTCCTGGTCTGTGAAGGTTGCTACTCATTCAGGTCAGAGACTGGGGAAGCCCAAGGCATTCAGAGGGCCTCAACAGATCCCCCAGATTCCTTCCATTCATGCAGTCATCCATCCGCCAGCACAGCTGCCACTGCCCGTCACACGCCAGGCATGATGCTAAGCACTTGTGTGTGCGCCTGGGACAGGCAGCTAAGGTGCAGGCAATGGTGGAGCCACCCTCAACACAAATGTTAAATGGGATGCTGAGAGTGGGAACAATATTGACAGCAGAGAAAGGAACTGCCGTATAAGGGAGACTCACGCCCAGGAAGTGGGGAGTACCTGGGAAAGAGAACTGTTTTCAATGTGACAGCCACTACTCACTATATATCTCATCTCATGAATTCATTATTGTTATTCCACTTCACAGAGGAGGGAACTGAGGCCAGGAGAAGGCGAGAAGCTTGCCTGAGTTCTAAGAGCTGGTATTTGGCCAAGCACAGTTTGAGCCCGGGCTGCCATGCGTTAAACCTCCATGCGTGGTCCAGCCCAATGAGGATGCAATTGCCTGCACACACACAAAGGAGAGCAAAGGGCTGGTACCCGCTCACCTGCGTGGAAGTGGCCACTTGGAGGCTGGGAGCCCTCAGGTACTGTGAACGGCACGCTCAAAACCAGCAGGCAAGTCCCTCTTGGGGTCAGAAGTGGAGAGTCAGGGGGCTTCTGCTCACGGGGCACTGGGACTCGCCTGCAACAAAGCGTGGATGTGGCTTTGGGGAGAGCAGGTATTGAGAAGCAGCTAAAAACTTCTTGAACCCACTTGAAACAACTATACCTCTGCTCTCCGGGGCCAGTCCTGGGGGCACTCAATGTCCCATGGCATTCAGGAGGGGGCTTCAGGGTTGGTTCCCTTCTTCCTGAACACCTCCTAGTCTCTTACCATAAGCACAGGTCTGAGACATTACCTGTGCCTACCCTCTGACTTTCCCACATACACCGGAGGCTCGGAGGTCAAGGGTAGAAGAGGAAGCCTGATGTGCCCAGCACCGTGAGATGTCGAGTGGACACCAAGTCCACGCGGGCTGGGGAACGATGGCCAGGGGCATGGGGCGGGCGCAGAGAACTCTGAAGCCCTTTGCGACATTCATCCGTCCTCCCTTTTTACTTACCTTAAACTTTTGTACATTAAAAACATATTACCAGGAGAGTGCCGCAGAATGTTAACCCCTTTTGCAGTTGAAATGCAGGCCTTAAAGAGCTGCAGGATTTCAGTCTTAAAAGGCGCTGGTAGCCCTTTCATCTGAGCCTACGTGGAAACTGAAGTCTGGAGAGAGGAAACCTGCCCACGGCCGCACAGCCAGCCGCGGCGCGTCCCCAGCGTGCAGGGGCTCCTACATGCTGCTCTGAAATCAGCCGTAGCTGGCCGACCTCAAAGGTTCTACCTTTGAATAATCCAGCCCCAGAGACTTGAAAAGAGACATCCAATTGGGTATCATTCGAAGTCCCTCTGTGGATTTCAAAACAAAATTTGGTTTGTTCTGGTAAACCTCACAGTCAGCTCTTGAAACAACATCTCTGAGAAGTGTTTACTCCGAGGAAACGCTCTAGGTCAACCGGTTTGATATCAACCCCTTTTTCTCCCCCAAAGAAACAGTGAACAGCAAGTACTTTTGTTTCCCTTTTAAACTGCTTATATCCCTGAACTAGACAAGGTTATTTTCAATTCCACCTAGACTTGGCAACGGGGATTCCTGGGAAGCTGAGATTTCATAAGCTTTCCACTGTAATTTCGACGGGTGGATTTCTCAGGGAGGGTTTCTCTCAGCCAGTGGAAGGAGAAGCCCTCGCTGGTGGCGGCTGTTCATTTATGGAGTAGCTAAAAAAAAAAGTGCATGGTAGAAATTCAAAGGCTATCAAGGGCAGCCAGATGACACTGAGCCCATCCCCCACGCCAGCTTGCTAGGTGCCTGCTGCCCTCTCAGGGGCAGCCCCTGTCACCAGTTCTCCTAGGGGGAGCCATTTTAATGGGCAATAGAAACCAGCCCCCAGCGCTTCCTATGCCCTTCAAAGGCCAGCTGGAGGAGGGGATTAGCTGACCTGCAGGAGGGACTGCAGCTGGGAGAGCCTGCTGCTCCCGAAGTTCAAAGACCTCCCAGGGATGTCTGATGGCACAGATGCTCTGGGCAGCAGACAGTGCAAGGACAGACTGCTTCCTGCTCCTAATGGCCTTACCGCCTTCCTTCCTTAAGACCCACATGCCAGCAGGGGCTTCATGGCCTCATTATTTGGACTCTGCCTTTCCACCCTGCTTAGGGGGCTGAGGTGGGAGTGGCGGCAGGAGTGGGGGCGGCAGGAGTGGGGACGGCAGGAGTGGGGGCGGCAGGAGTGGGGGCGGCAGTGTGTCCTCCTCCATCCCACCCCACAGGGAGGCCTGAGGGAGCTGTTGCTCATGCGACAGCAGCCCTGGCCCCTGCACACCCCCACAACATCCCTGTACCTGGTGCCTCTGCTCATGCCCTTCACCCCCATCTGGATGCCACTCCCCTCTCATAGGTGCAGCTTGCAGGTCCCATCCTTCCTGCAGCAGCCCCGGTCATCGCCAGCTGAGAGCACCCCAGGTCTTTGGAGACCCCTCCCCCAAGCAGGACTGGTCATGCTTCTCCACACCTCAGTGGCCCAGAACCTCCCGGCAGCCTGGCTCAGGACTCACCACACAGAAGGCGCTGGTAAATGTTCATACATGAATGGAACCAATGGACCCAACAAAACAAAAACAGCTTCTCTGTTTCTAAGAACTTTTAAGAGGTCTTAACCCAGTGCAGCTATGGCCTGTCTGCCTATGTTACTTAAGTGGCTGGGTGTGCCTGAGAGCACCCCCTCAGCACAGAATCCCCTCATAATCCCTCTCTGGAAGGCACGTAAGAAATCAGAGCCAAGCAGACCCACTTACCTCAGGAACAATGCAGACAACTGTCATCGCTTCCAGCCTCTCAGACCATTCATGCTTGGCCTAGGGAAACTTAACACTAGAAAGACAAGACCGAATTTCAGAGGCAAAGTCTAGAACCTTCATACCAGGAAGGATCCAGCTCAATTTCCGCAAAGTGGTGGTTCTCAGGCGCGGCTGCACAGTGGAACCGCCTGGAGAGTACTAGGAAATGCTGGCACCTGGCTCCCTCAACCAGAGGTTCTGATTTCACTGGGATGCGGCACGACCCAGGCATCTGGATTTTTGAGAGATTCCAGGTGATTCTCGTGTCCATCAGAGTTTGAGAGCCATTGCTCCAGTGCAGAATAGTGCTTCTCAAACTGCAGTGCCTATTAGGGTCTCCTGGAGGGCTTGGGGAGACTAAGCCCAAGGGGTAGAAGGGGTGGGGGTGGGGAGATGGATGAGGATTCACACTTCTATTTAGCTCCCAACTCACGCTGAAGCTGCTGGTCCGCAACTGGTGAGGAACTCTGCATTATTATATAACCCAGTAACCCATTATTCTAAGATAGTTTACTTTTTTCTCTTTCCTTTTTCTGCACTTCCTAACTTTTTAGAATGCGATGATGGCCTTTTACCTCCTCCTCACCGGACACTGCATATGCGGCAAGTTCATCCCGTGTTCAGAAGCTCCAGAGCAGAACTCTCACCTGCCAGGAGGCCGCCTTGAAAGAGAGCAGTCCATCTACAACCCAACGTGTGCCTGCTCAAGATTTTGGCCACCCTCACATCTATTTCTGCCCATGAGGAGCCTAAGCCAGCCACCTGGTAGACAAGGCACCAAGCTAGCACGCGGACCCCCTACCTGCTCACTGACCTCCTCCCCTGCCTTTTACAAGTGCTCGCTTTCTGCTCCAAAGGGAAGCAATACGCTTAAGACAGGAAGCCCGTCCTTCTTCCCCTAAGCTAGCTTTGAAATAAAGTCACTTCCTGGCCGGGCACGGTGGCTCATGCCTGTAATCCCAGCACTTTGGGAGGCTGAGGTGGGTGGATCATGAGGTCAGGAATTTAAGACCAGCCTGACCAACATGGTGAAACCCTGTCCCTACTAAAACAAATACAAAAATTAGCAGGGCATAGTGGCACACACCTGTAATCCCAGCTAGGCTGAGGCAGGAGAATCGCTTGAATCTTGACTTTGCCCACAAAGTCCAAGTTGATAACCAATGGCAACAATTCACACTAACTTCTTAGCCAGACAATACAACATTCAGAACAACCATTTCTTGGTGAAAGTCAACATTCTCACTGTCATTTCTGCTCAGATTCCCAACTCTGGTTGAGACAAGGGAAGGCATTAGTGTTGGCAGATTCTGGACACAACCAAAATACAAGGCCCAAATGTTTCATCTAGATAGTCGACCCTGACGGGGAACATTCTACCAAACAGTTCAGGAACTGTAATCACACTGGTGCTAGGTTACTAAATCCTAGTGTGTGCGACTCTGTCTCAAGGATCCTGGGTATTGTACAGACTCATTGTTTTTTTTACACCAAGGGCTCGCTTTTGAAATTTCCATGCAGTTTAGTGTTTGGGAGTATTGTTACTAGTGTTTCTTTTACTTTCTAACTATACTTTTGAGGCTCTTCTAAAGCAATACTTTTTCACCTTTAAAAAAAGTCTTCACCTCTCCTAGTATAAATGATAGCTTCTTGCAGTAACCACTACTGCTTAGCTGCAATTAGTTTCACAGGATAAAAATGGTTCTTCTGGCTGTCTTAATGACTGTGTCCTCAACTTGTCCCCAAGCCCTCTGGATTTTGGCTCAAAGCGAGGATCCTGTTAAGAAGATGGAACGTGGTTTCAAGCAAGGCACTGAAAGAACTGCACACATGCTCACTGATAGTTTCACCAGCAGTGACTTCGTAACTTCAAACGGGTCCTTAAGACAGGAAAAGAGGCTCTCCCCACAAAATCTCATCTGAAATGTAAGAGGAAAAGGTGTTCCAGACAAAAAACCTCCCAGTGTCAACGAAGGGTGGTTCCAGCAGGTCCCATGCCTCCCAGGATGTGCATATTCCTGGGCAGAAAGCATAGGGGGAAAAAACCAGCACCTATCTTCCAGCATCTTCCAGTGCTCCCCATCAACTCAGCCTCCCCTTGCAGCCCCTACATCCCAGCGTTGATGGGATTTGATCTCACATTTGGACTGAAACAACAATCAGAAAAAGCAAGGGCCCTCAGCTGTTCCAGGGGTCATGCCTTTAAAAGAAAAAGTAACTCTGATATTGCCCTTTATTTAAATATCTGCTTTCAACTCATGCTTATGGAAGAAATTAGTGCCAAATTTGGCAACCATCAGAGCAGAGACTAATTGGCCTGGAACAGCAGCTGTCCAAGGAAGAGACTTCTGTCTTTATCCTGGGTCACCCGCCATGGCCAAAGGATTTTCCTTCTACTTCAGGTGGGAGGTCAGCATGATTTCACTGCACGGAGGCAGCAGAGGGCTCATGCATCTACAAACACTGTATGCCCCCCAGCCCCATTTTAAGGTCTTCAAGAGAATTCTAATTCTTTAGGAAAAGAAAACTGACATTTCAACTCTTAATGCATAAAGGGAGCCTGAACAGCAGCTGACTTCTAGGTGAGTGGGGAACGCGTTCCAGGGTGTGATACAGACTCTGACCTCAGAGGTGACTTTATGTGGCTTGGTCACCTACACCCATTCTGGTCCTCTTTTGTCTCTTGGTTCTCAGTCCTAGGACACCACCAGTTCGTTCTTAGCCCTTCTCAAATCTCACCAGTGTTGACTCCAGCTTGGGGTGACATCGGTGCCCCCGAGAGTGCAATGGAGCCTGCCTGCTTGTTGCTTGCCAAGATTCCACACGTCTTTCTTCTCTTCCACACCCTCCAGTCCCAAGGCAGATACATCATTCTCAACGTCATAGGCATGTAAACATTGATTTTTGGCAGCCAAGTGTTTTCTTTTTAGGACACAAGAAATTATGAAATGGATTAACAAGACAGGGGGCCAGCCCCTAGACCACAGCCTGCCCTGTGATCTGTCTTCCAGGCTCTGCTGCCCAGGCCACAAGCACAAACTCCCTTAGGAGGTGGGTGGCACTGCAGAAGAATGAGGAAGGTCTGCATTTCTATGCTTCGAGAACCACTGGTCAGTGGCCAACCACTCTCCAATGGGAAAGGAGGCCTAATGATGGCACTGAAGAAAGAGGAGTGATTGTAATGGATGGTGAGATGGGACGATGAATGCACAGTGCTTCCAACAATGCAGGCACAGAGGAAGGGCTCTATCAGTGCTGCTGAAATGAGGAGGAGGATGACATACGTGACAACTGCTCACATGAAGGAGCACAGGTTCTCAAACTAGGCTGCATGTTGGAGTCACCTAACAAGTAAAAAAAAAAACAAAAACAGATGCCTTATCCCACCTGTAGAAAGCATGATTTAATTATTACAAAGTGTCACCTGGACATCTGGATTTTTAAAGGAGCCTCAAAGCATTTTATCTTTTTTTTTTTTTTTTGAGAAGGAGTTTTGCTCTGTAGCCCAGGCTGGAGTGCAGTGTTGTGACCTCAGCTCACTGCAACCTCCGCCTCTCCAGTTCAACAGGTTCCCCTGCCTCAGCCTCCCAAGTAGCTGGGGCTACAGGTGCGTGCCACCATGCCTGGCTAAGTATTTTTAGTAGAGAGGGGGTTTCACTGTGTTGTCCAGGATGGTCTCAATCTCCTGACCTTGTGATCCGCTCGCCTCTGCCTCCCAAAGTGCTGGGATTTCAGGCGTGAGCCACCATGCCCAGCCTGCATTTTATCTTTTCTCTGTATAGTTACAGATCCACAGAAAGTTGAAAGGAAAAACACATGTAGGTTCCACGCACCCTTCCCCCCTCTTCCTGCAATGGTAACATCTTATATACTTACAACTACAGTATATCAAAATCAGGATTCCGACATTGGTATGATCCAAAAGACTTGTTCTGATTAAACCACTTATACATGCACTCATTCATGTGTGTAGACCTCTATGCAATTATATCACATGGATACCTTTGTGTAACTACCACAATCAAGAAACTTAACTATACCATCACCACAAGACTACCCTTTTATGACCATACCTTCCTTCCCTATCCTTTAAACCCTGGCAACCACTAATCTGTTTTTCCTCTCAATAATTGTGATTTCACAAATGTTATATAAATGGAACCATGTATTATGCATCCCTTTGAAACTAGCTTTTTAAAATTTGGTATAATTTCCTTGAGGTTCATCGATACTGCTGTGTGTACCCACAATTCATTCATTTTTATTGCTAAGTAGTATTCCATGGTATGACTGTATCACAGTTTTAACTGCTCATCCACTGGAGCACAGTTAGGTAGTTTCAAGTTTTCAGCTATCATGAAAAATAGAGTTATGAATATTCATGTGTAAGTTTCTGCCTGAAAATGAGTTTCCAATTCTCTGGGATAAATGCACAACAGTGCAGTTGCTGGGCCATATGGTAAGTTTTAAAAGTAACTTTTCTAGAGTGGCTATACCATTTTACATTTGCATCAAAAATGTATGAGTGAATCAATTTCTCCGTATCCTGTCACCACTTAATGTTGTTACTATTTTTTTATTTCAGCCATCCTGATAGATTCGTAGTGTTATCGCACTGGGGGCTTGATTTGCATTTCTCCAGTGGCTAATGACACTGAACGTCTTTCATGTACTTACCTGCCATCTATGTATCTTCTTCAGTAAAATGTGTGTTCACGTCTCTTGACCATTTTCCAAAGATTGTATTTTTACTGTTGAATTTTGAGAGCTGCTTATTTTTTTTCAGAGACAGGGCCTTGCTCCGTTGGCCAGGCTGGAACGCAGTGGTGTCACCGTAGCTCACTGCAGTTTCAAACTCCTGAGCTCAAGGGATTCTCCTGCCTCAGCCTCCTGAGTAGCTAGGACTACAGGACATGCCACCATGCCTATTTTTAAAATGTTTTGTAGGAATGGGATCTCACTATGTTGCCTAGGCTGGTCTTGAACTACTGGCCTCAAGCAATGCCCCCACCTTGGCCTCCCAAAGTGCTGGGATTACAGGTATGAGCCTACGCACACTGTTGAGCATTCTCCTTATATTCTAGATACAAATCCATTGTCAGATACGTGACTTGCAAATATTTTCTCCAGTCTGTAATTTTTTTTTAAATCACTAAAAGGAACTTTCACACAGCAAAGGTTTTTATTTTTGACAAGTTACAACTGATCAATTTTTGCTGTATGGATCATACATTGGTGACAAGTCTCAGAACTTCTTCCTTAAGTCCCAAAGATTTTCTTTCATCAGCATTTGTTATTTTCATCATATAGATCCTGTATATGTTTTGTTAGATTTACACCTAAGCATTTTCTGCAACAGTTTTAAATGAGATTTCATGTTTGTGTTTCATGTGTGCAGTCAGTATGTAGACACATAATTGATTTTTGTGTTATCTTGTATCCTGCAATCTTACTGAACTCACTTATTAGTGCTAAGTTTTTTTTGTAGAATCCCTGTGAGATTTTATACAACAAATTATGTGACTTTCAAAGAGATTTATTTCTTATTTTCCAATCCGTCTTGTCTTTCCTTTTCTTACTCTACAGCTCTGACTAGAACATTCAGTACTATCTTGATAAGAACGGTGAGAGCATTCTGGCCTTGTTCTGAACTTAGAAAACATTAAGTCCTTCACCATTCAGTATATTAGTTGCAGTTGTTTGCAAAGTTCTTCATGAGGATGAGGACCTTCTCCTATACTCCTATTGAACTGTGTTTTTATCATGAATAGACATCAACTGCATTGACAAATACTTTTTTTGCATCAATTATGATTTTCTTCTTTAGTCTGTTTATATGGTGTATTACACTAACTGATGTTTTGATATTGAACCAGCCTTGCATACCTTGAGTAAATCCCATTTGGTCATGATTTAATACTATTTTTTATATATTATTTGGTTCAATTTGCTAAAATTTTAAGAAATTTTCATGAGATAGTGCTTTATAGCTTTTTGTTGTTCTTTGTCTACTTTTGGTATAAGAAGAATACCGGCCTCATAAGATTACTGAGAGACTGTGTAAATTTGGTATTGTTTTTTGAATATTTGGTAAAATTTTCCAGGAAAACCATCTTGGCCTAGAGATTTTTTGAGAGCTTTTAAATGACAAGTTTAATTTTTAAAACTAGACACAGGTCTAATTCAGGCAATCTACTTAATCTTGCCTGAGTCTCATTTGTAGTTTTTGGGAAATTGGTCAATTTCTTCTAACTTGTCCAGTTTATGAATGTAAAGTTGGCTGAAGTAACTTTTAATGGCCAAAGTATGTCTGTGGTATCCTATTTCATGCCTGATGTTAGTGGTGTGCTGTTTTTGTCAATCTTGCTAGACATTTATCAATTTTATTGACTTTTTGTAGATGCGTCTTTTTGTTTAATCTTCTCTATTTTTTCCTGTTTTCAATTTCATTGATTTCAGCTCCTATCTTTATTGTTGTCTGCTTTGGGTTTACTTGCTCTTCTTTTTCTAGTTTCTTGAAGTAGGAACTTAAGATTATTCATTCACAATCTTTCATCTTTTCTAATGTAAGCATTTAACAGCTGTAAATTTCCCTCAGTACTACTCCAGCTATATCCCACAAATTTTGATAAAATGTTTCATTTTCATTCAGTTCTATGTATTTTTTATTTCCAATGAAACTTCTCTGACTTACAGTTTATCCAAAAATATGCTATTTAATTTTCAAGTGTTTGGAGATTTTCCTGTTGTCTTTTTGTTATGATTTCCAGTTTGATTCCATTAAGGTCAGAGAATACACCTTACGTGATCTCAATTCTTCTAAACTTGTTACAGTTTGCTTTGTGACTCAGGATGTAGTCTGTAATGCTGAGTGTTCCACGAAAGCTTGAAAAGAATGTGTACTTTGCTGTTGTTAGATGGAGTGTTCTATAAATATCCATTAGATCCGATTAATGTTTGGTTCTAAATCCTTGCTAATTTTCTAATATTTTTATCAATTACCAAAAGGGAGGTTTTGAAACTAGCCTTTTAAAATTGTGGATTCATCTAGCTATAATTGTGGATTTGTCTATTTTTTCTCACAGGTTTTTGCTTCATGTATCTTAAATCTCTTTTTTTTTTTGGTACATACACATTAAAGGTGATTGTATATTTTATGGCGGGTTGACCATATGGTACGTTTATCATTATATAAAGTTCCTCTTTGCCCTGGTAATCTTCTTTCCTCTGAAGTCTAATTTTTGTGACATTAATATAGCAATTCCTGTTTTTTTTTTTTTTCAAAATGAATGTTTGCATGATGTATTTTTCCATTTTTAAATTTTACTTTCAATCTACCTATGTCATTATGTTTGGAATGAGTTTCTTTCAGAGAACATACAGTTAGGTCATATTTTTAAATCTATTTGCCAATGTTTGTCTTTTAGCTGGAGTATTTTTTAGATCACTGAAAGCAATTAATGACATGTTAGGGATTAAGTGTGCCATTTTATTATTTGTTTTGCTTCCTTTGTTCCTTTATCCTAGACATCCTGTGGGTTACTTGAACATCAATTAAGAGTTTGATTTTGATTTATTCATAATGTTTTTAAAAACATCACTCTGTATAGTTTTCTTAGTGGTTCTTCTAGGTATTATCATATACACACATCATAGTCAACTGGTGTTGACATTTTGCTACTAAGTAGAGAAATGTTACATTTATTCAGATCCCTGTACGCTCTCCACAATGAACTGCCTGGAGTGTTCCCTCTACATACATGAAATGTTGTAATTTATGCTTCAATGCTAGAATACGACTTAAAAACTTTATCAAGTGAAGAATATTATATGTAGTTCTACTTTAACCCATTCTGTTGGTCTTTTACTCATTCTGTTTTCAAAGGTCCAGATTCTTCTGCTACCAGTTTCTTTGGAGAGCTTACTTCAGTCATTATTTAAGGGTATGCCTGCTAACAACACATTTTTTAGATTTCCTTTTTCTGAGAATGTCTGTATTTTCATTCCTGAAGGATACTTTTATTTGATATAGGATTAGAAGCTGAGAATTATTTCAACACTTGAACATAATGCTGTGCCACTTCATTCTGGCCTCTATGGTTTCAGATGAAAAACCTACTGTCATCCATACTGCTGTTCCTTATAGGCAATACATTGTTCCCAATTTTTTTTATTTTTAATTTCTGTGGGTACACAGTAGCTGTATATATTTATGGGGTACATATTTTTATACAGGCATACAATGTGTAATAATCACATTAGGGCAAATGGAGTATCCATCATCTCAAGCAATTATCCTTCGTGTACAAACAATCCAATTATACTTTTTCAGTTATTTTTAAATGTACATTTAAATTACAACCAAAGCCCTGCTGTGGAATCAAATACTAGGTCTTATCCATTCTTTCTATTTTTTGTACCCATTAACTATCTCCACTTCCCTCCCAGCCCCCTATTGCCTTTCTTAGCCTCTGGTAACCATCAACCTGCTGTGTATCTCTAGGAGTTCAATTGTTTTAATTTTTAGCTCTAGTAAGTAAGTAGAACATGTGAAGTGTGTCTGTCTGTGCTTGGCTTATTTCACTTAACGTAATGACCTCCAGTTCCAACTATGTTGTTGCAAATGACAGATCTCATTCTTTCTATGGCTAAATAGTACTCCATTGTGATAAATACCATATTTTCTTTATCCATTCCTCTGCTGATGGACACGTAGGGTGCTTCCAGATCTTGGCTATTGTGAATAAACATGGGAGTGCAGATATCTCTTTAATACACTGATGTCGTTTCTTTTGGGTATATACCTAGCAGAGAGATTGCTGGGTCACAGCATAGTTCTATTTTTAGTTTACTGAGGAACCTCCAAATTGTCCTCCACAGAGGTTGTGCTAATTTATATTCCCACCAGTGCATGAGGGTTGCCTTCTTTCTGCAATGTCATCAACATTTTTCACGGCCTGTCTTTTTGGATAAAAGCCATTTTAACTGGAGTGAGATGATATCTCATGGTAGTTTTGATTTGCATTTCTCTGATGATCAATGATGAACATTTTTTTCATATGTCTGTTTACCAACTGTATGTCTTCTTTTGAGAAATGTCTATTCAGATCTTTTGCCCATTTTTAAATCAGATTAGATTATTTTTCTATAGCATTGTCTGAGCTCCTTATGTATTCTGGTTATTAATCCCTTGTCAGATGGGTAGTTTGCAAGTATTTTCTCCCATTCTGTGGGTTGTCTCTTCACTTTGCTGGTTGTTTCCTTTGCTGTGCAGAAACTTTTTAACTTGATGTGATCCCATTTGTACAATTTTCCTTTGGCTGCCAGTACCTGTAGAGTATTACTTAAGAAATCTTTGTCCAGACCAATGTCCTGGAGTGTTTCCCCTCTGTTTTATCAGTTTTATAGTTTGAGGTCTTAAAGTCTTTAATCCATTTTGATTTTTGTACATAGCAAGAGAAAGGGATCTAGTTTCCCCAGCCACACTTATGAAGAGACTGTCCTTTCCCCAATGTATGTTTTAGCACCTTCATCAACAATGAGTTCACTGTAGATGTATGCATTTGTTTCTAGGTTCTCTATTCTGTTTCATTGCTCTATATGTCTGTTTTAAACGCCAGTACCCATGCCATTTTGATTACTATATCTCTACAGTAGAATTTGAAGTCAGGTAATGTGATTCCTCCAGTTTTGTTCTTTTTGCTCAGAATAACTTTTGCTATTTTGGGTCTTTTATGGTTCCATATAAATTTTAGGATTTTTTTTTTCATCTCTGTGAAGAATGTCATTGGTATTTTTGATAGAGATTGCATTGACTCTGTAGATTGCTTTGGGTAGTATGGACATTTTAACAGTATTTATTCTTACAATCCATGAACATTTTTTAGTTCTTATCAATATCTTGCATCAGTGTTTTATAGTTTTCATTACAGAGATCTTTCACTTCTCTGGTTAAGTTAATTCTTAGGTATTTTATTTGTAGCTACTACAAATGCGATTACCCAAGGCCTGCTGTAACCACTACCTACTTGGCTACTGCCTATGCTGTCTCAAAGCCCCAGGGTGCTACAACCAGCAGGTGGCGGAGCCAGCCAGACTTGTCCTTCCCTTCAGGGTGGCAAGTTCCCCTAGGCCCCAGGTGGATCCAGATATGCTGTCTAAGAGCCAGGCACTGGAGTCAAAACCTTAGAAATCTACCTGGTGGTCTATTCTACCGCAGCTAAGCTGACACTCAAACCAGAGACAGTCCTTCCCTCTTCTCCCTCCCCTTTCCACAGGCAGAGGAGCCTCTTTCTCCAGCCACCACCACCACACAGGCCCATGGGGAGTCTTGCCAGACTACCACCAACGTTCATTTAAGGCTCAAGGGCTCTTCAGTCAGCTTGTGGTGAATGCTGCCAGACATGGCAGTGGGCTCCCCTCTGGCCCAGAACAGGTCCAGAAATGCTATCAGAGCAAAGGCCTGGATCTGGGGACCCTAACAGCCCACTTGGGGGTCCACCCCACTGTGGCCAAGCTGGTACCTAAGCTGCAAGACAAAGTCTCTTTTACTTTTCCCTCAGCTTTTCTCAAGCAGAAGGAGTCTCTTACCATAGCCATCACAGATAGAAAAGTGCTGCTCTCACCTGAAGCCACCACATCTCAGAGTCTAAGCCAAGGCCCGTGGCATACGACCTGGGTATACTGCTGATTATTCAGGGTTGACTAAGGGCTCTTTAGTCAGAGGGTTATGAATGACGCCAGGACTGGGTCCTTCCCTTCAAGGCAATGGATTCCCTTCTGGCTCAGTGTATGTCTAGAATTGTCATCTTGGAGCTAGGGCCTAGAATGGGGGCCTCACGACCTTGACCGGTGCCCTTTCTTACTATGGCTGAGCTGGTATTCAAGATATAAGGCAACGTCCTCTTTACTCTTTCTTCTTGTCTCAAGTAGAAGGAAGGAGTTATTTTTGTTGCTGGGGCTGGGAGGAGGGTGGCACAACCACTCCCTTAGCCACCTCGGCTAATGTCACACTAAGTTGCATGTCCCCCAAGTCCACTGGCTCCAAGCCCAGTACAGCAGTCCTTGTGGCCTAAACTGCCTTTCAAGTTTATTTAGAACCCCACAGCACTTTAGCCCACGGAGGCGAGGCTTGCCAAAACTCAATTTCCAGCCACTGGGATGGGTGATATCCCTTCTAACTTGGGCAGTCTTAATGCTCCCTCCATGGGTGTCAGCTGAGTTCAGCCCACTTTTGCTTTCCACTCTGCAGTAGTCTATTTTTCACATGGCTATAAAGAAATGCCTGAGCCTGGATAATTTATAAAGCAAAGAGGTTTAACATGTGGATGCACCATTCAACATGGGTTTAAAGAGGTTTAACACGTGGACACGCAATTCCACATGGCTGGGGTTTAAAGAGGTTTAACACGTGGATACGCAGTTCCACATGGCTGGGGTTTAAAGAGGTTTAACACGCGGACTCACAGTTTCACATGGCTGGGGAGGCCTAAGGAGACTTACAATCATGGCCAAAGGCAAGGGGAAGCAAAGACCTTCTTCACATGGTGGCAGGAGAGAGAAAAGCCAAGGGGAAGAGCCCCTTATAAAACCATCAGATCTCGTGAGCACTCACTATCAGGAGAAAAGCATTGGGGAAGCCGCCCACCAGGTTCCTCCCTCGAGATATGGTGATTATGGGGATTCGAATTTGAAATGAGATTTGGGTGGGGACACACAGCCAAACCATATCACACTGTGACAGGGCAGCTCTGAGCTCAACGCAAAGTCCCACATTCATTGTGCTCTCCGTCCGCCAAGCAGAGAGATTACCTCTCTGTGCTACCCGGTGGCTGCTGCTGGGGGAGCGGGGGAGAAGTTGCCCTGGCAATTCAAGACTGTCTTTCCTGCCATCTTCAGTGCCTCCTTCCACGCTATCAAGTTAAAACCACGTACTGTGAGTGCTCGCCTGATTTTTGGTTCCTATGAAGGTGCTTTCTGTGTAGACAGCTGTTAAATTTAGTGTTGCTGTGGGGTGGTCTGGCACTCCCCTTTACAAATAAGTTTTTTAATCTGGACCAAGAGAGCCAGACTCATGAGAAGCAACTATTGACCTCTCATCACCTCCTCCATTACCCAGGACCTCAGCAACCACTGGTACAAGGTGCACTGCACATCCATGGTGTGTGAGGTAAGACTTGCTGGACCACTGAGGTGGTGATGAGCACACCCAGTGATAAAGCTACGGCAGGCAGTATCTGTCAGTGTGCCTGTTGTGTTCAAATGGGGCATCTTTACAACCCTCTGCAAATCTGTAACATGGCTTTTTGGTGCTCTTTAACTTTCTTTCCCTTTGGTAATCAGTCCTCTCGGCTTTCCTTCCTGAGTCACCTTTCACAAGGAAATGAATTTTACAGTTACTTTGTAGGAGTTGCTATAAACACAAGGATAGCTGAGGACTAATGCCAGGCAGGCACCAGGCTCAACCTGCAAGAGGTGACAGCTTCTCCGGACACGATTCATGTTGCAGCACGAAATGATCTGGTTCCTGGACTTCAGGGTTCACTGTAAATCCCCAGATACCAGAAGTTTCCACCCAACATTTGGAGACTGCACTGGTCTTCTAGGCCAAGGGTAATAATACAACAAATTAGAAAGAGAAAATGATGCTTTCCATACCTGACCCAAGACACTCCAACAGGCTGACTTGCCAACTCCCTATTTCCCCAAAAAGGCAGCCACGGAACCAGCTCTTCACACACGGGTCCCTGGCAGTGAGGGTGGGAAGACCACACCCCCTAGGAAAAGCACAGTCACTCACACTTTGGCCTCTGCCCCCAAATTGAAAATAAACACTGAATAGGAGACGGAGAAAGGACAAGACAGCAAAGTCAGCATTTCACAGCCTGGGGACAGGGACCTGTGGTCTGCCTTTCTGGCAAGTCAAAGAGCGCCAACAGCCAGGTCAGGTGGTGAGAGCCTGGAGTCCAAGCAACTTGGGAGGCGAAGGCGGGAGGAGCGCTTGAGCCCAGGAGTTTGAGACTGTCGGGAGTTGTGATCATGCCAGCACAATCCAGCCTGGGTGACAGTGAGGCCCTGTCTCTTAACAACAATAAAGAACACACACACCAAACCCACTGCTTTGGGAATTTTTAGGGAGTGTCTAACACTCTGCTTCAGTGTTTCCAACAGTCAGTCCTGCTGCTTCCTTCCACATTCTACATGGAAAACCCCCATTTCACGGGAAACCCAAATTCAAGTTGACCAGCATGTTTCCATACAAGTTTGTAAGTATCCAAGAGTTTGATGTGCTCCAGTTTAGCCAAAAAATGTACCAGATGTTATGAGGTGTCAAGTCAACTGTCTGGGCTAGAGTGAGGTCTCTCTGACAGGTGGGATCAGTGGTGGCTGTCCGAAGCATACTTGCTAAGAAACCTGGTCTCCAGGTGGTAGCGGCAGCGGAACGGAAACCTAGCATCAAATTCCAAAGCCAGCTGATAATGCCTGGGAGCCTTTGGCATTGCACAGCCAGCAAACGAAGCATGGCCAGCCAGGTGCCGTGGCTCACGCCTGTAATCCTAGCACTTTGGGAGGTTGAGGCGGGTGGATTGCGTGAGCTCAGGAGTTTGAGATCAGCCTGGGCAACACGGTGAAACCCCGTCTCTACTGAAATACAAAAAATTAGCCAGGCATGGCAGCATGCACCTCTAGTCCCAGCTACTCAGGAGGCTGAGGCAGGAGAATTGCTTGAACCCGGGAGGCAGAGGTTGCAGTGAGCCAAGACCACACCATGGAACTCCAGCCTAGGCAACAGAGCAAGACTCCGTCTGAAAAAAAATTTTAAAAAAAAAAAGCATGGGCAAAGAGCAGGACCAGAGAAGAGATTCCAAAGCCGGGATATAAAAGCTATCCTGAAAACAGCCCCACAGAAGCAAGATGGAAAAAAATTTTGCTTTAACCCACCAAGTTATATACACCCGCAGCTGCAGCACTGAGCGTCGCACTGAGGAATGAGGTGGACCAAAAGGACTACCCTTGGACATCCTTAACTGATTGCTCAAACTATCATGTGCACGCGAGTCCCCCGGCAGGCCCGACCTCCTGCATTTGCAACAGGCTCCCAGATGATTCGGGCTGCTGGCCCCAGGACTACACTGGGAAAGGCAAGGCACGAGAGGAAGTCTTAGGCTGCTTCTCCACTGTGTGCAGTACCCAATGTGGGGCCTCCTCGCTCTGCCGGATTCTGACCTGGGCATAGAATGTAGGAATTTTAGATGAAAACTGTTAAATCAGAAAGGACAGCTCAGCTAGGGGATGGTAGGCGGAGGGGGGTTTTGGGAGCTTGTTCTGCCGAGTAAGCCAAGTGTGGACCAGGCAGCTGGCTGGAAGTTGGCTGCCTTTTCCTTTATAACTGTCTTCCTGCTGCTGGGAGCAGTTTCTGACATCCCTGGGTGATCACAGAGCATGTGCCACCAAGAAGCGCAGGCCCTTCATTAATTCAGGTGCTCTCCCAAGGCAGAGCCACCAACATAGCCAGCTGTGTTGACAGCTCACTAGGGTGTCATTTACCAAGCAGCACCTGCTCCTGTGTGGAAGGAATAAGTAACAGGAGCATGTGCTCCTGCTGAAGGGTCCCCAGACCAGAAACCAACCCATGCATTCCTGTGGGTCGTCAGCAGGCATCTTGTCACTTGTCCTCAGTGTCTGAAGCTGCCTCACGGCGTCCTCCTGAATCTACTGTGTCCTTGGTATGGGGATACCCTTATCAAGTTTGACTTCTAAAACCTACTGCTGTGTGGATGCCCTTTCTCCTTCGCAATCCACCTACATGCAATGTGGGAAAGCGGTGGCCAAGGTGTGGCATGAGTTCAGGCCCTGACGTGACACAGCACAACGTCACAGGGTCCAGCTTCTCCCAGCGGTTGCCTGCCTCACCTCTCTGCATCGGCATCACCAGGACCTTGAAAACCTTAAGACTCTTCCCCAGCTCAGTTCAGCACGGACCAACCTGCCTTCCCCTCACTCTCTCTTGGCTGCTGCTACCAATCATGAGTGAGGCGTAAGGCACTGAGGCTCCCGTGGCGCAGGCCCTCTCAACACCGCAGAAGTGAAGCTCTGCTAAACAAACAGATGCCTTACTCATGCGTCCAGTAACTTGCTAGGAACATTATGACCTCCCTCATTCTATATCCATCTACTGATGTAGATTATTCCAAGAAAGGCCATTCCCAGGTCCTCATGTTGCCCCTGGAAAATGCTGTACAGTGTTCTGCTCTGATGTCAGGAACAGAGTGCCTGCTGCCCTGGCTCTCCCAGACCCCCGGGCCCTTCTGCGGGTCCTCTCTGCCACCGCCATTGGCAAAACTACCACCTTCATGCAAAGTGAGAATGAGTCATCTGCGACCTCCAAGGGATGGAAATGAGAAGGGCCCTTTCCCAGAATGTGACATTGGTGGCAAGGTCCCCAAAGGCATTCAGGTTTCTTCCAGAGGTCACAGGCTGGATTTTCCAAAGGCCACAGGTTGGGCCTGTCCACTAGAGGAGACGTCAATTCCAGAATGAGAAGAGAATGGCTGACCGAAGCAAGGACACGGGACAGCAGGGGAGAGCCCAGGAGGGGCAGGTCTGGAGAAGTCAGGTATTTGGTTTCATGTTGTCCACTGGCAGTGGGCACTAGGTGGACAAGGGTTCCAGGCAGGAAACCAACACCTGGAAGAACGGGGATGCTTCTACAGAGAAAGCTGCATCAGATCACACTCCTGCCACCTGAGTACTAAGGGAAGCTTAGACGTGCAAGCCAAGTAAGGGTTAAGTGAGTCCATTTACCAGGAGAGCCACCTGGGCAGGGCTCAGCGCTGGCCCGGGTTCTGTTCACGTGTGGAAAGGGCACGTGCTGCAGCCCGAGCTACTGGTCCGAGTCTCTACTCAGCCACACAGCACTGTGAGAAGGGAGGTGGCTTGCCATCTGCAAAGTGACGCTAAGATGACTCTGGACATCCCTTCCAGCTCCAAGAACCACGAGAAATGTCACTCAATTGAAGCTGCCAGAGCTCTGGCACAGGAAAATGACATCTCTGCTAACTGCTGAAAGAGTCTGGAAGCTCTGAGGGGATTTCAGAATCTGGTTCTTTAGCCAAACTCAACTTTCCTCCTGCCTCCTCAAACACTGTCTTGGATGACATTATTTCAGGCAAGGCAACCTACCTGATCATTAAATGCCCAGGATTCCTGGGGCAGAGACAAATACCAGCACAGCGTGTGCCACCCGCCATATTACAGTAACAAAACCCTGGGGGCGGAGGAAGCCTCCCCACAGCTGGACTTCTTATCACGACGCTAGGATCCAGCCAACAGCTGCTGGGACATGCTATTCAGAATACAGGTAGGACCACATCTGCCTGCTTGCCGACAAGCTTTTAATGGCTTTCTGTTTGAGTTTCCCTCCCTCCAAGCCAGGCAGCAGGCCTGGCGTGGTGAGATTTGGGAAGGCTGTGGCCGAGGTCCTCTTCAGAACAGAGGCTCTAAGTTTTCCAGAAAACTAGAAGAACTGTCGTCGCCTCGCATGTGACTCCATGTCAATGATGAGATCCCAGAGGAAAGCAATGCAGGTTCCCGCAACCCGTGAGTGCAGGACCAAGGGGACTCATGGCTGACGACAGGACGGCCATTTAGACAGAGGCCAGGGTGACACATGCTCCTTGCTACTCTGCTCACTGCAGTGGCACCTCTCCTCCAAGATCCTCTGCTGGGGAGGGGCCAGAAGGAAACTCTGCTTTGATCGGTGTGTGAGAAAGGGAGCAGGGAGGAAGCCAGAAACCAGGCAATGCTGAGTGGGGCAGAGCAACAGCTGCCCCATGGGTCCTCCACAGTGGCAAGCTCATTCTATCACAGCCAAGGCACCAGGAGGTTCGTGGCTTGTCAAAGTGAAAAACCCTGCAAGTCTCCCCAGCAAAACATCCTGATTTGACTTAAGCATGGCATGCCTGTCTCAAACTGTCACATGTAACTTATGAATATGTATACCTACTATATACCCATAAAAATTAAAAATAGATACATAAATAAAAGGAGATAAGGCCTGCATGTTTTGAACAACCCTGGAATCTGGGTGAGACGGCCATGCCCAGTGGACGCTCACACACTGACTTTGATGCAGGGGCCAAGCGCAGAGGAAACTGTTCTCTGGAATCACTCCAGCCTCCCTCAAGGGAAACCTGAGAGACTTTCAATGCTGCAAGTGCCACCAATGACCCTTCAGTAGAGAAGGGAAGACTGAGGCTGTGAGAGGTAAGTGGGAGCCGGGGAGAAGGCCCAGGCAGAACCTGCTGGGAAACCTGCTCCATAGCCTGCCCTAGGCCCCAGCTCTTCCTGGGGTAAGGCACCCCCTTTTCTGTTCCTCCAGGAAGGCCAACCCCTATGCGAACGTAACTGCCCTAATCCCAACTAGAACAGCAGCATGCTCCCTCTCCCTCTGTGGGAAAGGGCTTTCCAAACTGACTTCCAAACAGTTGTGAAATGCCCAGAAATTCTCTCTTTCTGCTACCTTCCTTTCAACACCGGTCCATCTGAAGTCTGTGCCCACTAGGTGGAGCGCCCAGGGCAAACATTTGGGGCAAGAGCGTCCACCACCCATGGCTGTCTGCTGGTGGCTACCTGCCTGCCTACATCTGTCTGTCCTGCATCCATTCCACATCCCCACGGCACTGTGCCGGCTGGCTCGTTCGTAATACAAATCACAGACAAGCCTCTCCATGCTTCACACATCTGGATCATGGCTTGCTTTCCTTCCTGTTCTGGGACTGAGACAATTTCTTTTCATTTGAAGCATGTCAACTCCAGTTATGAGAACATTTCCCCCACGCGGCTCTCTACCCGCCTTCCCTCCTCCCCATCACTCCCCAGACACGCGTCCACCCACTGCCCACAGGCCACACTTGTCAGGGATCGGGTTCCTTCACATTCTGAGCTGCAGGCCAGGTGAGCGTGTCCCTGCCAGTGTGGCATCCTTCCCGACATCCACTGTCACGAACTCACCTTGGCACAGCATCCAGTCTGGCTGGAAGCATCCAAAGTAATGAAAATCGGAGGAGACCGAGCTTCACATGTGCCCTGCACCTGGCGGTGTCCCACCTGCCCTCTGTCCCTGCAGGGCCCCACCTGTCCCTCTACCTGCTCTTCTGCCTCTTCCGTGTCCAGGCTTCTGCCAGGCCCATATTTCCCGTGGCTCCACCACAGGTCACTTTTCACTTTGTGCCACGTCCTCCTTGAGGTCTCCCGGGAGCTGCCAGAGTAGAGACGGGACTAAGCCTGTCTATGGTAGCAACATTCAGAATGGCTGAGCCCTGAGTGCTCACTCAGAAGTGGTGAGGCGCATGGCATGCAAGATGATCGAGAAAGGTGAAGTAGGCAGCATATCTTCAGCGCGGCTGGGCTCAGCACAGAGGGCGACCCAGTGTTGGCCCCTCGGCACTGGAGTCTTGCAGGCATGGGGGAAAGAGATGGTGGCAGGAATGCGAACGAGGCCAGAAAGAGCACCAGCGAGCCCCTCTGATGCTGCATCTTCCGTGGTTCTCCACCTGGGTTGTGGTGAACCTTTTTTTTTTTTTTTTATATGCTGAATCTTTTTTTTTTTGATGTGCTGAATCTTTTGGAGAGTCTTCCTGAGCCCCCTCCCCGAGAGGGAGTGCATCGATCAATGGTGAGTGAGGCTGGGCCACTGCATTTCCAAACGCCCAGCGCTCCTCCTGTGCCTCACGGCCACACACCATCTATGCCAAGTTCCCAGCTTCTGTCAAGACTGTTTTCCAGAGGCCACAGGCTGGGCCTCTCCACCACAGGAGAGGTCAATTCCAGAACGGGAAGAGAATGGTTTTTTGACTGAAGCAAGGACACAGGGGTGGCAGGGAAAACCCCAGGAGGGGCAGGTCTGGAGAAGCTCCTCCCAGAATACAGGCTGCAGGAGGCTGAGCACGTGCTTGGCGCTGCTGCCACGTGGGCTGGAGACCTCCCGTGGCTGGGCTGGCTCCCAAGGCCAGGCATTCCTTAACCCTTGGTTGGCTCAGGCTTATCTAACAGACATTGCTCAATGCAACAAAGGCAGAGGTGTATTTGCTGCAATGGGTAAGCTTTTCACTGTGGGTGGCAGACAGTGCACAAGGCAGACTCCCTCCCTTCTACTGTCGCTCCTCCCGGGAGCTTGCTGCCTTACCTGATTCAGGTGCATGTGGGCACACGGTCCTGGGTTTCCCTAGACCCAGAACGAGTGGTGGACCCCTGGTTCTGTGCCCTCCTGGATGCAGTTACATTAGGTCCAGCTCCTCCCACCAGGCACCTCCCCTGGACCTTGCTGTACCATACCAGACCCACCTCCCTCGAAACAGAAGGCACTCTCTGCAGCCTTCACAGAGCTTTTACACTGTAGCTTCCAAATCACAGCCGACAATAGATGCTAAAATTCCAACAGCTGCATTACACCCAGTCACTTTAAAGTCACACTAAAGTTACTGCCACCTCCCTCCTTGATCTGGGTTTTATGTTTGCTTTTTCTCCCGGGCAGTCAGCATGGACCTGAGCTTCTGCTCTTCATCAGGGGACAGTCCTTCCCATGACCAACCAGAATTGAGCCTGACCCTGAGAGAAACAAACGCTTACTTCTGGATTTTCCTCTTTCTCTTTAAAACCAAATTGTGATTGGCATGTTGCATGCCGACCTCCAGAACAAGGCACCCTGTCCCGGTTTCTTGAAGGAGAAAAGCTGGGGCGTGCGTCCTAGCTGGGCTGTTTCTCTGGAGGAACTTCCCCCTCCCCCACCATTTTGTGGATCAGTTGGTAAAAGATGCCTGTTGTCGCCATCTTCCCATGCGCACGGGCTGCTGATTTCTAACGGTCACCGCAGGATGGAGAAAGACAAAAGGAGGCCCTAGCTAAACACTCACTTTAAGGTGAATTTCTCAAGCTACCACTATGGAAAGGGAGATAGCTGCCTTCGTCACACTTAATGCTGCCAACATTTCTAATCACCAGCTGAACCCAAAGGTAGCACACAGCTGCCCACCAGAATAGCCTTTCATGGGGCAAGAAGGCAACCAAGGGCACGGTGTACATGTAGGAACCTCCCGGCTGTGTCAGCGTGACTGCTGCTCCGCACGGCTCCTCCTCCGGGCAGCAGCAAGGGCAGCCCTCCGCAGCTTCTCACACATCACCTGCACCAGGACGTGCCGTCCTCCAGCTCCCGTCCACGGCAAGGCTGGGAAGTCTTCTGCAGCCTGCTCCTTTGTCAGGGCGGAGAATCAGAAAGCTGTCAATCTAATGAATCCGCAGCTTCAGCTCAGTGGTTACAATGGAGTTAATGACGACATACGAGAGGCAAGATCCTTGAGAAGGCCCCAGGCAGGAAGCTTTCAAAATCTCAGCTTCATTTCTGTATTAAAATGTAATGAAGCCTGTTCCATGTTTCTGTGAAACCGCACAACTACTGATCATTTTCACTGGCATCGCTTTCATTCTAATAGTCTCGAACTCCTATTAATTAAATGACTGCCCCATTGCTTGGTCTCAAAAAGAAAAAGCTGTCGATCTCATCTCAAAAAACAAAAAAGCTGTCAATCTCATCTGCCGTACTTGGGTGTCTTGGGAAACCCTCTCCAAGACATGGTCACTGTCCTTGGTCAGCCAGCAGCAGCTACATACATTAACACTACTTCCGTTCACCTGAAGGTACTCTGGTGTTTGACTCTACAACTTCCCTTATTATTTATTCCATATAATTTATATCCTCATTTTAGTGGGCTTATTGCAGCATGTATAATCATAAAAGTGATCCCAAATCATATTAAGTAGTAACTATAAATCTTAACAAAGCAATACTAGTTTCCTAACCTGTAAAGTAAAAGCTATAGAATACCTACCTCATAGATCTGACTCAATGGTGTGAGAAATACACAGCATCTCACACAGTACCCAGCACACAGTACCCAGCACACAGTAGGTGCTCAACAAATGAGAGCGCTGATCCGAGGTAAGTATCACTAGCATGTTACTAACTCATGGCCAAAGCAACATTACTGACATTACCACGGTAAGAACTTTAAATTTAATTATAATTTAGGACCTATTTGATTGCAAATTGGATTAGAGCCAGTTTACAGTACCATATAAATTATGTTTGAACTATTTAAAATAAAACCATGCATACGAAGAGACACTAGAAAGAGAAGAGGGAGAAAAGTATAATTCCAGGATGCAGATGAATTAATTGCTGAAAATGAGCCCTAAATCTAGCTTTGTGCTTTCTGACAGCCAACACAGAAACAAAATCACATACATCTGTGCAATTCATTGTCTGATAAATGGAACACGTAGCTCGTACAGAAGGGGAATTTTTCTACTGACAATCAGATCTTAGGGTAGCTGCTCACACCAGTCGCCCTATGATGCACGTTACGTAAGTGACAGAAGAGCTGCACCTTTGCTGCTGTGTGCAAAGGCACACACGCGCAAATCTTCCCTACGGAAATGTTTCACTTTATCAGCATTCCATAGTAAGGGACCAGTGGGTGAGCAACCTGGAGACTTTCCTCACATAAGCTCAGGAACATGGAGTTAAATGGCTCCTCTATATTCCAAAATATGGAAGAGCTTTCAGGTTTTGTGTCTGTGAAGCAGCCTGGCCCGAGGCTTCGCTGAGAGTGCAGGTTCGTTTTGCTCTTTTCCAGCAGCCCAGGTCACCTGGAACCAGAGCCCAGCAGCCAGAGTGGCCTGTGGATGGGGAGGACGCGGCTTCATCCTCTGGGGATCTGCTTCCCAACACTTGCAACTAATCAAAGACGTCAGACTTCCCTGGGAAAACTGTAATCACCCAAGGAGGGGGCAGGCCAAATGCTAGCAAGATTTACTGGCTTTGATGAACAATAAGGTGTTTGTTTTTGCAGGTAATTAGAGTTCAATAGCAAGCTATAAAGAGTCCTCCAAGAAATTCTAAACAGACGGTAGCTAAAGGGCACTAAAGCATGTCTGAATCTAACCATTCACCTCTGCAGACCTCTGGTGCAGGGAGGCCAGTGTTTGATCCATCGCACTCCAACAGGTCATCAGGGAGAAGATGGCCCTCTGTTTTCATGTCTGATGCGACAAGACCTCCATGCAGCATGTGTGTGCCCACACGCATGGGCAAATGGCACTTAGCATGTGCCATGCTTCTGGGTGCTGCCATGGAATATTGCAGTCCATGTAACTATAGCTCAATGCACCTATTTAAATTAACTATTCAAAGGCTCATAACAGCCCAGATGTTGGTAAGTGCTCGGACATGCCTGCATTCTCATAATCACTAGGTACTATGTGATTCTTAGGTACTATGGAACGCTGGTTGGGTCCCTTCACGGTGAGAAGACGTTTGCCAAACCCATTCCTGATTTATGTTTTTCTTCCCCCAGCAAATCACTCTTGGATACAGGATTTTAAGGACTCAGAGGCATTAATACAAATGCGATTGAACTTCATTTAAAAGAGTATGTGCAAAGGATTGTCACCAATATTTTTAAAAATAGTGTCAAGATGAGATAACTCTGTACTCAGAGGCAACTGCTCATCCTGCTTCGCCAGCTCCTGGGTCAGTAACACAGGATTTCCTGCCACCCCAGGAAATGCGCATAACATCATGTCCACTCCCTGGCCCTGCTCACATCATGACACACAGTAGGTGCAGAAAAGCCAACTACCAAGCCCTCTACGGGGAGAAATTTAAGATGGGACTAGATAAGCCATCGCCACAACAAAAACAGAAAGTCAAGCCACAGATACGGCAAAGGCTTGAGAAAAACCATTGCTTTTATACTCCTCCTTACACACTGACTTTACTCTGGTAAAAACTAGAATCAACAGCCGAGACCCCAGGCATCTGACTGTGTAGGTCATTAGGAAACCTTTACAATAATTTTTTCCTCCAAGAACTATATTCCATTTAATGATGTTCTATTCAATCCAGTATAAACCTTTCCACTGTTTTGCATCCTCTGGCCTCCTCAGTGTAATTTTCTCTTAAGTTCGTACGCAGTCATATCACAATCTTTCCTTCAGAGAAACATAAAACAGACACTTACTCTAGGAAAAAGAGTAACCCTCAGGCCACAGTTTTAGCGTCACCGTCATCTGGCTTTCTGCCACTTGAGGCTTCCTGCAGTTTATCACAACCTGGGGCCAGCCGCTCAACAACCCCTCCGACCCTCTGCTTTCTCATCTGAATCACCAGGAGGTTGCCTCAGACTCTCCTCCCTAAGGCATCTCTAGGTTCCACAGTTATTTCATCCTAAAGGGAAGAATCACTGTGTGCAAACCCACCTTATTTAAATTGACTATTCAAAGGCCCACAACAACCCGGATGTTGGTGAGTAATCTGACACCCTTGCATTCTCATAATCATAATGTGTGCAAAGACTATTATCCACAGCTGTTAATTCTTCAAAAGGAACACACTAAATTATACATTCAGAAAGTTGGACTTTAGAATTGGCTGAAAAAGAAATGCAAAGTCAACAGTATAAAGACACATTCCATTGTGTGAATAATATACTTAGAGTGCATCAAAGATCATGCTCGTGCAGGAAAGGAAGTACACCTAAATGAGGACATCCTGAGGAGAGCCTCGTCCCGCGGCTCTGCTGGCTTTAAGAATGGACGTGCACCTCAAATTAACATTTCAACTCCCCAAGCCAATTGGTGCGGTCATCTCGTGGAGTCCCTGAGGGCTGGGACCCTGGTGTGCCGGCCAGGGTCCTCTACTGCAGAAGCAACAGAGGCATGGAGCAGCACTGTTTCAGAACTTAGAGAAGTCCAGTGAAAATCTGTATTCAAAAAAGAACTGAAAGAAACAGGACGACACAGACTTTGATACTTACTTGTGGCCCAGCTCATGGGCGATGGTAAAGGCCAAATTGAGACCATTGTCTTCGGCAAGCACACACTTCCTCTTAGCACTGCACACACCTCCTAAGTAAGCAATTCCTGCAGCAGAGACACAAAACACATCCTCTTCAGAACGTGGGGGGCCCTGGTCTCGCCGGGCAAGTCCGCGCAGTCAACGTCACACGTCATCAAGACGGGCACACTGGGACAATGCCGACTGGACCTATGAGTGTCAGGCCACATGGGAAGGGTTTGTGTATGATGCTTTTGTGCTCACCCAATAAAAACGGTAACCACCGCAAGCATCATGGAGCATCTAATACGTGTCAGGGGGTGTGCTGAGTAGTGTACCCACGGCACCTAACTTAACCCTCATGACCCAGGATGAGGGAAACTGAGGTCTGGAGAGGAAAGGCAACTCTCCCAAGGTCACCTGGATGAGCACCCAGTGCTCTGGGATCCTATGCCAGATCTGTCCAACTTCAACGTCCAGGGCTGGGGCCAGTGGGGCCAGCCAGGCAAGGCGCCCAGGGTGCAAAGTTTACGAGGCCCTAGCTCTCAGGCGATGCCCCTGCACCCACACGCCCCGAGAGGAAGCGCCTCCTCACACTGCACATCCTGGGTGTCAGCTGGGACGGGATCTGTGCTGGGGCTCACGGACAGCAAGCCCCAGAAGCCTGCGCAGAATGTTCCGAAAATGCTTCAGGAGCACTTGAGAATGGAAGACCCAGAGGGAGCGCAGCCAGCGCTGGGAAAGCCAGGGCCTCAAGTCCTCAGTGAGGACTAGCTTGCGAGCCAAATGCCTTGTCTCCACGCACACATGCCTGCCCCTAAGGACCTTGTCCTAAGACAGGAAACCCGAACCACACACACCAGAAGGAACAACGCAGGGCAGTGGAGGCTACGTCCCAAGGATAGGATCGGAGATGCTGGTGGGACGGCAGGCCGGCCACTGGAGGGGCAGGCATCTTCCAGGGGAGGAAGGCGGCTCTGGCCAAGGGACGCGTGGGATCACATGGGGTCCGTGGACGCCAGGCCCTCTGAGGAATGCTGGGATGGCAGCCACAGCGGGGGTGGGGAAGGTGAGCTCATGTTGGCCACACTTCTGGGGGTTGTCTCTCCAGGGCTCCCCACTGCAGCTCTCCACGCTGCTGCTCTCCCTGCACCCAGGAAAGACATGTCTCACCCTGCAGGGACCGCAGGGCTTATCTCAACAGGGCCCGCTAGGAAACCTGACCTCTGTCCTCCCATGGGTGTCTAACCTGAGGACAGTTCCATGATATGCCACTGTGTGACGCAGAGGTGGCTGGTGGCATGGGGTGGCTGCAGGAGGAGCTCAGGGCTCTCCTGGCTGTGCAGTCACATCGGGTGTGGGTGGGCAGCGGCTCTGCTGGCATAGCACTGTGGGGTGGATGGAGGCTAAACCCAGCTGGACTCTGCCCACCAGCTCCATGCCCTGGAGGGGCTACGGCCACCCAAGGAAGAGGCACCTGCTGTCCACCACAGGCACGGTCCCTCTGTTGAGCTGCACACTACTCTGTTCCAAGGGCTCCTTCCAAGACCTTGCCTGAGGTGTCGCAGGAGGGAAAGAGCAGGCAGAGGGCACGCGAGAACAGGACAGGGGAACCATGTCATTAAAAATGACCCCTCCTCCCTGCTCCCAAAGAGCTATACAACATGCCCTTTGCTGATGTCCAAATCAAACTGGTGTAGAGCTCAGCCACACACAGGGTGTTCCCTCCGATGTGGTGTGGTTCTGTGTCCCTACTCAAATCTCATCTCGAATTGTAATCCCCGTGGCAGGGAGGGACCTGGTGGGACAGGATTGGATCATGGGAATGGTTTCCCCATGCTGCTCTTGGGATAGCGAGTACTCACGAGAGCTGATGGTTTTAGGAGTGTTTGGCTTTTTTTTTTTTTTTTTTGAAAGAAAGAAAAAGAGAAAAGGAGAAAGAAGAAAGAAAGCAAAAGAAAGAAAAAAAAAGAATGAAAGAGAGAAAGAAAGAGGAAGAGATAGAGGGAGAGAGAACGGGATTCTTGTTTTATTGCCCAGGCTAGAATGCAGTCTAAAAATGGGTATTAAAAATCTCTTTTATGCCAATAATTGTGCTTAACGATGGAGACAGGAAGGAATAGGGGATGAAAATAATAAATAAGCAGCCAACCAATATTTTATTTAAACCTGTGAAATGCTATGCAATTGCTGAGGAGTGATTTACTTCCAATTATGTGGTCACTTTTAAAATAGGTGTGATGTAATACTGAGAAAAATGTATGTTTTGTGGATTTGGGGAGGAGAGTTCTGTAAATATTTGTTTACTTGTTCCAGGTCTGAGTTCAAGTCCTGGATATCCTTGCTAATTTTCTATCTCGTTGATCCATCTAATATTGACAGTGTAATGTTAAAATCTCCCACTATTATTGTGTGGGAGTCTAAGTCTCTTTGTAAGTCATTAAGAACTTGCCCTATGTATCTGGGTGCTGTTCTTCTGTCCCCCTCTCTCCTGCCGCCTTGTGAAGAAGGTCCCTGCTCCATTTCCCCTTCAGCCATGATTGTAAATTTCCTGAGGCCTCCCCAGACTCGCAGAACTGAGAGCCAATTAAACCTCTTTCCTTTATAAATTACCCAGTTTCAGGTAGTATTTCTATACCAGTGTGAAAATGAACTAATACATCCTCCTTCCTCATCCTCTCCACGAGGTGCAGAGGAAGGCACACAGCCTGGCTCCGCAGAGAGGTTCGGCTCCAGGGCTCACATTCCGCACGCTGGACCCTGGTACCTCACTGTGGGTCTATCTGGAAACCTGCAATGTGCTTAGTTAAAAATAAATAAAAGACACAAATTAAATGTTATTTGGCCTTAAGATGCTTTTGTGGCCATGTGAATGTCACAACCCAGCAATGCAGACTACTGAGAAGAACAATACGATAACCAGGAAGGATGCAATGTGGCTTCTCGGTGCCTTCAAGGTCATTATTCTGGTTTTGTTTTAAAATGTTTTGTGGTTGCTTTTACAAGTCTACCAGTGAGTAGGTGGAATGCCGCTACTTAGCCCCAGTGGTATGTGCACGTGGCCCACGTGGGTGCACACACACTCAGACACACACCCAGCAGTGCCCATCCAGCCCTGGCTGCAGCCTCTCTGGGTCAATGAATTAATTGGAGACAATCAGATGTGCATGCCTTGAAGAAGTTGCCTGGTGAGGGGGAAGGGAGACATAATAAGGCCAGATGTGCTGAGCCTTTTGTCCTGAGTGTGCCCGCCACGGGCTCTGCTACTGAACCGGCAGACCTTACCTGCCACACACACATTTGCCCCTGGCCTCAGCCACGCTCAGCACTCGGAGGAGGCAGCCCTGACTTTCCACTCTAATTAGGTAACGTGCAATGCTGGCGAAACAGGGAAGCAACGAGCCTTCCAACAATTACATTTTAATCTTTCCAAGGCGCAGATGATTTTTAACTAGAAAACAAAGAATCGGTTTATTTACAAGAAATGCTCTTGCACAAAGGTAGCTGAAGGTCTAATGTTTTTCGTGATTTATTCCAGTCGTGACCAGCCTGCTCATAAAACTGAGCAAGGAAAAACACATAAAAGAAAGAGCCGATAACCGAACACAAGAGCTGTGTGTTTATGAGAGATGAGGTGGAAAGGCTTAGAATGCAGAAAACCAAGTCTGGAGAAAATCCCAGGTTGTTGTAAAAGTAAGAGCTGCAGGGGGAATAAACGGTAATTAAGCCATCCAGCTTCAGCAGAAAACAAAGCCCACCACTGTTCCGTGTTTCTGAAAAGAAACTGCAGTCTAGCAAGACAGAGCCCTGGAGACCCAGGGATTCCCCACCACGTTAGGCTGCAGAAGGCACCAAGCTGGAAAAACCCACTAAATCCCCATGCTGGTGCTTGTCAAGAAATGAGGAAAAACCAGTTTTCTCTACAGTGGTTTATTAAAAATGGAGGTCTGTGACACAGGTCTGCTAACTTCAGTGCTGATGCTGTGGACCCTCCCGAGGGAACTGGACTCTCCTTACGCTGAGGAGAGGCTTTCAGACCCTGCACTGGTGCCTTCACTGGCTCCAGCCTTCTATGATTTCAAATTCTCCACAGATCACAGAACTTATTTAAAAAATTTTAAAAACATCAGTTCCACATGTTTGCATAGTTTCTTGGAACAAAAGGGAGGCAGAAAGGCAACTGGAATTTATTAGTTGTGCCTCTCCACGGGCGAGACTGCTCCAAACACTCAACCCTCCCTTGCTTGGCAGGTATGACTGGTCCCGCTTTTTAAATGGGGAAACAGAGGCTCGATATCCAGTTTCATGGTCAATCAGCATGCAGACCAGGACACAAATGCAGGGCTCCCTGCCTGCAACCCTCATGTTCCTCTAGGCAAACCCTGGGCCTCCCTCACCAAAGTTTTGATAACCAACAACAATGAATAATCTCTGAGGATTTGGAAGATTTTCATAAATCCTAATTTGTGCATACATAGAGACGTATGTGGAGCTGAGTGAAGGTTTTATACATTTGGGTCCAAATGTTTTTAAGTTTAAACACTTCAAGTGAGAGAATTAGAAATCTTTTAAATTTTCCTCTTCTTTTTTTGGCTTAAATCGAATACAATTAATATACATATGGCTATGAAAATTAAAGTTATTGATTATAGTTCATTTATTCAAGGTGATCTATAGCAGTAGAGGTGGGAGACTCCTCTAAAATGAAACCACAAACAAAACCTCTCTGGTATTTTAATGCTGAGTGTGCAGCCCCCTCAGGCAGCAGATGCTGCAGGAAGTTCACAGTGGACCAGCACATAGCTGACTGTGTGCCTGTGTCCTAAATGGTGGCTCACTCCAACTCTACCACACCCCCCTGGCACTCATTAGGGAAACAAAACACATTCTTAAAAAAAAATCTGAAACACAGAGGGTAAAAATGAAGGGGTGTGGGCCAGGCATGGTGGCTCACGCCTGTAATCCCAGCCCTTCAGGAGACCAAGCTGGGAGGATCACCTGAAGTCAGAAGTTCAAGACCAGCCTGGCCAATATGGTGAAACCCCATTTCTACCAAAAATACAAAATTAGCTGGGCATGGTGGCAGGTGCCTATGCTCCCAGCTACTCAGGAGGCAGAGGCAGGAGAATCACTTGAACCCAGGAGGTAGAGGTTGCAGTGAGCCGAGATCCATCACTACACTCCAGTCCAGGTGACAGAGCAAGACCCTGTCTCTCAAAAGAAAAAAAAATGAAGGGGTATAATGAGTTCTTCTGACACTTGGAGAAGCTCATTTAATTTATCCAGAGAAGAGGCTCCCACACACCAGCTCTGTGACCCGTCTTCCCAGCAGGCCCACACAACATAGGTGGCCATTGGTCTCCTTTCTTTTCCTTTTCTCAGTAGAAGCATAATTTTGTAGACAAAATTGGGTGAAGAGGCTTAACTAGTTTCTTTTTCAGTAGAAAACTACATGACATAAGCACATAACTCTTTATCTCACAGATGACCACTTGACCGTCTCTAGATTTAAGGAATAAACAACACACAACTGTATAAACTCTGGTGGATGTAGAAAGTTGTTGCATGTAAACTGCCTGCAGCTGTTGGTCTTGCTGCCCACTAGTCTGACTTTACAGGGTCTGCCTTTGAGAGAGATGGCTCAGTTTTTCTCACCAACTGCTCAACTACCCAACACTATCACAGTTATTGCTGGGATACTAAGCTGTCAGTCACAAGAGAGCAACTGGCATGTATCCATGCAGCAACCACAGTTAATGGAGATTGAATTGCAGGTTCAGGCTCATTGACAAGTCCTTGTGCTCTTGCAACCCTAATGGATGTAGGTGTAATCTGAATGTGTGAACAGCATTTAGGAGCAAATGTCTTAGAGTCTAGGATGTGACAAAGGAAAACTAACTACAAAGGAATAATAAAGTTGGACCCCTACCTCATACCACATTCAAAATATAAGTCAAAATGAATTAAAGAGCTAAATATGAGAGCTCTAACTATAAAACTCTTAGAAGAAAACTGAGACAGAAATCTTTCTGACTTTGGTATAGACAAAGCCTTCTTAGCTGTAACATCAAAAACACAAGTGAGGTGGGGAAACCCTAACCTCTTGCAACAGAAGAGTGGCTGAGAGGAAAGGGGCTGGGAGCGAGCTGAGGAGTCACCAGGAGTCACCTTCATTTCCACTGCTAGCCCAAGCAATGAATGTGCTGCCACATTCTCCATGGAATCCTTCCAGAGTTTCCCCTTGGCAATTATGGTTTTCTGTGGACTAGGAGTCACCCAGCAGCTATGGCCTTGCAGGCTAACTCAGTTAGTTGGTCTGTGTGTTTTAACTCCATGTGAGCTACTGCTTTGTGATGGGGTGTTCTTGGTTATGAGTCAGAGTCAGGAAAGGCTACATATTCTGAGCCTTGCTCCCTAGGGTTAATGAGACCACAGCTTAGGACACAGATGCCCTTGGCTTCGGTTTCCCAGGCACCTCCAGGATCCTGGACTTTGGAAAGACAAGCTGTTCCTGGTGAGAGAATCACACAAGTCCATACCGAAGGTCTGAGGGTCCCTGGGCTGAAGCAGTCACTCCTACAAGATAACATTTTCCTATGTTCTTTGAGTTAAGGGTAAGTGGAAGAATAAATTGGCCCTGAGATTTACAAGTTAGAAGCAACAAGTTTATGCCAATGGTTTGCTACTAGAAACCAAAACATGCCAGTAGCGGGGAAGGAAAGAGAAATGAGTAAGTGGTGATATTTAGAAGACCACAGCCAACTTGAGCCAAGTACATGGAGATGTCATGCAGATGCCCCACCTGCCGGAGAAGATGGCACTCACGTCAGCAGGACCTGTCACGTGAGAGGGGTTCTCCAGGGAGCAATGTGATGTTTCTCAGGTCACAGTGTGCCTGTCTTTGGAGAACCCCACAGAAGCTCAGGGGCTTCTGAAACAGGCTCTGATGCCCACCAGAAATGGTCCCAGGAAGGTTCACTCCAGGGCATTAGAGGAGCCTTGAAAATCTCTTATTTTGACAAACATCTTGTCAAGTGTTTCCTGTCTGTATGTGACAGGCCTCATGCCAGGCAGAGGCTAAGCTGAGCAAGCGCAGGCCTAGGGGAAGCAGCCTCAAGGCCATTTCAGCAAAAAGACAAGGTAGCTGGTAGAAAGGTGAGCAGGGATGCTCCAAGCCAAGCCCCAGGGCCTGAAGGGTGGTGGGCGTTGGGGTCTCTGAAAGACAGCTGTGCCAGTGACCAAGCTCAGATCTGGCCTCTCCAGAGGGCAGACATGGAAACTGCAGAGGGAGCTCCACACTGAGCTGCCCACTCACTGATCCCTATTCCTCCGTCTGGGTGATCCATCACAGCCAAGGGCCCCTCACAGAGCCACACCCTCATTCTGACTACTCTCTCAGCAAACTTTCCCGAACATGGGTAGCTCCCTGTGTGGGAAGCATCTGCGGGTGGCCAGTGCACACAGCAGGTAATGAGAGCCTTTGAGATTCTTTTCAGGAGACCTCTGAACCTCTGCATGCACTCCCTGGCCATCAGAGAAGAGACCTGTCTTCCAGCACTTGGCATTCAGGAAATGCAACCCTCTGACCAGCCTGCTGGATGGCCATACCTTAGCAGCACTGCGCCGTCACCCGTGCGCAGGTTCCTGTGTGTGCACACCTGAGTGTACGTCTGTGGACATGGTCATGCCCACGACACCCCTTCCCTAACTGGCAGTATGAGGGTGATGCCCACCTTCACTCCTGCAGTAATGGACCCTAGTGAACTTTGAAAGCTGTAACCCACTCACATACTCTGTCAACTGCACTGCTTGGCACTTACGTTGGTCGATAATTTTAAGATGAACTTGGTCCCACTTCAGTGACAACTTTCAGCCTCCTCTACCTTCTCTCACTGTAAACGCTTCCCCTTTGCTGGTGGGTTAGAATACCCTCCCTCTCCCTGAGGAAAGCTGGGGTTTTACGTGGGGGTAAGGCTGAGAAGAAGTATGATATGTTTTGGCTAAAAATAATCTCCTCCATGCGGGGAATGGGACAACTAAGTCTTCCATGGGGTCAGATATCCCCAAAGGGGATCTGGGAACAGAGCGAATCTCCCTTCGGAGATTCAAGCACAGCCTGGAAGGAGGGGCACACTCCTGACTCAGCCTTCCCCAGGCAGCTGTCTGAGGTGTGTGCCTAGAATCATAATCTTTCTCAACATTTCTGTTTGAATCACTCATTAGAGTAGCTACAGGCAGGGCCATCAGTGAAGGCTGCTAAACTGTGACAACAGCCAGAGCCAGGAAGGAGGCAGAAGGGGCTGGTAAGAGCCACCACACGCATCTTAATCACGCTCACTGCTACAGGCTGAACTGCATCCCCCTGAAACTCACAGGTCGAAGCCCTAATCCCCAGTGTGATTGCATTTGGAGACAGGACCTTCAAGAGGTAATGAAGGTTAAATGAGGTCAGCAAGGCCCTGATCCAACAGGTCTGGTGTCCTTATAAAAAGAAGAGACACTAGAGGTATTCCTCCCTCCCTTCCCCTTTCCCTCTCTCCAAGCGAGCACAAGAGGGCAGGTGAGGACACAGTGAGAGGGCAGCTGTCGACAAGCCAGGAAAGAGATTCCTTATCCCAAACCAGTCCTGTTAGCACTGCGGAGTTCCAGCCTCCAGACCTGCAAGGAGTCAGTCTGCTGCGTCAGCCTCCCCTTCTGCAGTATTCTGGAAGAGGAGCTCTAAACAGACTCATACACCCAGAGTGCGCCCTGGGTACCCACGGAAGTGCCTCAGGTCCCCTTGCTCACACGGGTAAGCGATGGCGTGGTGGCCACCAGAACTCGCCATGCTCCTCTGCCGCACAGCACTGCAGCCACCTGACGTGCCAAGGGCTTGGCCTCGATGTTCACAACATGGATTAGTAACAAGGAACCGACCTGGGAAGTTGTAGGAGCATCAGGATGAACTAGTTACAAAAACACTTGGTAGAGAAGAACGAAAAATCTGGTGGAGCAGGGGTGGTGTGTATTGAAATCATGCAACACTTTAGCCGGCTGCATGTGTAGGCAGCGGAGTGCCACCTCTCAGTCGTTTGATAACATGGTACCTTGCAAGTTACAGCCAGGGATGCCCACAAGGAGACACGAAGGCAACAGGGAGGGAGGTAAGAGAAGGACTACGACATGCCAAACGTGGACCCCTCACGCGTGTCACCGGCCCCAGAAATGCCCACGCCCTACGAGACATTCTAAAAACACCCAAACACAGCCTTGGAGGCGGGAGCCAGTTTTAAAAGACTCTTACAAAAGTAACATACTGCTAGGTCTGAAGAACTGGCAGCTAAAATCATCTCTTTAAGTCCCCCAGAGAATTCCAAAGAACTCCAGGGGAAGGTGGTGATGGGGCAGAGAGTTCTGGAAGCTTCCAGGTCTGTTGGGAGCCCATGAGCCTCACCTTGCACACAGTAGCCTCTTCCAGGTCGCTCGGGAGCCTATAAGCCTCCTTTGGCACACAGTAGGCTCACAAAAAGGAAGCAGTGCTGTAGGTTCGGCGTAGCGAATCTCAATGAAAACCGAGCAGCAACAGGCACTCCAGGTGTGCAGACCCAAACACGGCGAGCCAGAAAATGTGCTGCTTACTCTGTTTCGCCTTGACTCCTTCAAAAATCACAGGTGCACGAGACCAGGAGGCAGAGGCGCTCATCGCTACAACAGCCAGGAAGTGGGCGCCTGTGCAGAGGGAAGGGGCTGTGGCCAGGATGGGGCCCACCCGCAGGGCTGACAGACTCTACTGTTTGACCCAGGTGCCGGTCACAAGGACGTTGGCCTTATAAAAATTCATTTAGTGATCAAAAAGTCAGGTCAAGGTTACCCCAGAGGGACTAGCGACCAGAAGGGGCATGAGAGGGTCTGCCTGGGGGCTGATAGTGTCTTGTGCCTTGATCCAGGTCAGCATTCACCATTATACAAAGCTCAGCAGTTTACAGTCATTGAACAGTACACTTAGATAATCTATATGTAAACTATGCTTCAATTATAATTTAAAAAATAACAAAGGGATACACACACGCATGTGAAAATGAAGGAGAAGATGGCCCTGGTTTCGGGATCTGGGAAGAGTCAAGGTCACTGGATAATTACATGCAAGGGTCATGGGTTGATGAAGTCATAGTGATATGTATTGGTCAAGGTCTGCGTTTACTTGTGACAGCAGGCTTTACCCGTATTACCCATATTTCTCGGACCATATGAGCCATTTCTGTAATTCACCTTCACTGACCTTCAAGGACTCTTGCATAGGTATGTTCTTGAGACCTCCCTGAAACAACCTTGAAAAACGCTTCACTCCCTCTAATAGCTGTATTTCTAAAGGATGAATAAAATGTAAGGCCATGCATAGAAATATTTGCCAAGTTAGCAAAAAAAAAAAAAATTCTCAAAACAAGTAACCACATTTCTTGCTAAATGCTTAGCCCAGCAAAGCCCATTCTTTGGGGGAAGAAATGTGCACTTTAAGTGAAACCTTGGAACAAGGGTAACCAAGCCTTCCAATCTGCACACTGTTCTAGGCATCTCTCGGGGCCCTGCCCTTGGGCTGTGCACAAAGGTCAGCCCAGGCCTCAGAGCAGCTCTGGGCACCAGCTCCTGAACTCCAGCATTTGAGTTCAAGTCCATAAATCATTCCCTGGCAGGGCACCACAGCCCCTCCACTAAAGAAGTAACCCAAACATGGGAAGGAAGCCAGCCATCATTTGGGTGTTGATTCAACAGTCATGAACTAAAGTCAGACTACCATGACAAGCCCTCCCTTCTGATGGCCCAGGGGAGGGCCTAGGACAATCTCTGCCTTTGCTGACAGAATACAAAAATGACAAAATTCCATTTTATTTTTTTAAAAAAGTCAGCCTCTTAGGAAAGAATTGATGAGAGCCACATCATGAAGTCAAGTGGGCACTAAGATTACAAAGAGGAAACAGCTGACTTATGGCAGAATCAGTGGCAGACAAGGAAGCTGGCCAGCCTCTGGGAACTGTCCCCGGTGTGGCAGGAAGTGGATGGTACGAAGTCTCAGGCCCTGTCTTCAGGGTGAAGTTATGTGCCTGCTGCACCCTTATGGATGCAGCTCATTATCAGTAGGCTACACTGAGTTTCAGGGTCACCCCAGACTATGGCAACAGCATGCATGTCAGTGTGTTTCAAATGTCAAAGGCCGAGAGTAACAAATGTTTTTCACTTTTTAAGCAATTTCAGACATTTCGAGGTTGCTTCTATGCCTCTATGGTGGCCCGCACCCTGTGTCCTCAGAACCAGGCTCCTGTTTGACCTCTGCTATGGCACTCCCCTGAGGCTGGTCGGCCTGGCTGTCTTATACTCCCCTCCAGGCTCAGTCCACAGCAACAGGACTCGCCACCCCAAAGTGAGCCTTCAAGTTTTGTTCAAAAGCTTGCAGTCCTAGTCAATGTCTCTCTTCCCTCCCCCCACCCAATCTTAGTAATCCTCAAGTCCTGCCATTTCCTTCTACTCACAGATGCTGGGATTTCATTCTCACTGGCCCCAAGCCCAGATCTTTGGCATCGCCTTAAGCATTGTTAGGGAATCTCTGCAGGGGTCACCTTACTTGCCTCTCCCCACTCCAATGAGTCCTAAAAAGTCCACTGATTCTCCCATGATCCTGCCCTTCCCAGCCGCACCCCTCCTGCAGGTGTCCAGGTGCCCAGGGCCCATCACCATTCCTCTGCAGCAGCGTGCGCCAGTCAGGACGTATGAACAAATCATATGTGAGGCCTCTCTAGGCCAGCACCCGTAACAACTCAACAGACACAGCACAGCATGGGTTAAACACATCCTCAATAAGTTGTGCAAACAAATGTATGCACAGCAGCCCTGCCAACCTCATCTTCATAAAACACCATCCTCTGCTGCTTAAGACATGGGCTGGAACAGAGAGGAGTAAGTCATGGGGCGGCGGCGGCTGCTGACCACTAGCATTTGTTGAACACTTACAATGTGTATAATAGGCCCTGTGCTAAAGACTCCCACATGTGGTCTCATTTTATCCACACCACCACTTGGTGAGGTACATCCACTTATCATCCTTGCAGTACTACTGATGAGGAAACTAAGCTCTGTGAAGTCAACAACTCATCCCAGGGCAAACAGCAAATGATGGGTGGAGCCGGGATTCAATCTCAGGTCTTTAGGGCCAGAGGCCCTGCCCTAAGCCACTACATCAGAGGCTGCAAGCTGGCAGCCACAGAAGGATTTCAGCTGCAGGAATGTTTTGTTTGGCCATTAGGATTTAAATAAAAATTCCAATCAGTCACCAACAATTTAAAATTAGAAGAGGCAGTCGGGCGTGGTAGCTCACGCCTGTAATCCCAGCACTATGGGAGGCCCAGGCGGGTGGATCACTTGAGGTCAGGAGTTTGAGACTAGCCTGGCCAACATGGCAAAACCCCACCTCTACTAAAAATACAAAAATTAGCAGGGCGTGGTGGCACATGCCTGTAATCCCAGCTACTCGGTAAGCTGAGGCAGGATAATCGGTTGAACCCAGGAGGTGGAGGTGGCAGTGAGCTGAGATTGCGCCACTGCACTCCAGCCTGGGTGACAGCAAGATGACTCCGTCTCAAAGAAAAAAAAAGAGCTTACATAAAATGCAGATTGCCTAACTTGTTAAAATACCGAATAACTGGAAAATGACAGACTATTCAATAAATGGTGCTGGGAAAACAGGTGTCCACAGGGAGATGAATGAATTAAACTCCCCACCTCATGCCAGACTCAGAAACAAACTCTAAATGTATGAAATACACAAGCATGGAAACAACTTCGAATCTGTTGGGAGAGTATGCCGTGGGATGGCTTTAAGTTCCTAGAGTAGTAAAGAATTTTTAAAACAAGAAACAGGAAGTGAAAATCATAATGAACAAGACTGAGCTATCTAGCAAAATCCACACTGAAAACTTCTATGTAATAAAAGCACCATAAACAAAGTTAGAGGCTAAGAAAAGATACAATGAAGATGTTTTCAATTCATACAACCAAAGATTTCAAAAGGTATCCAACTTACCTGGTCATCAGAGAAATGAGAAATAAAATCACAAGAAGGTATCAATTCACACCCGGCATGCTAACAAAACATAGAAAACTCTGACAATAACCGGCAAGGTTATCAGGATTAAAGACTTCCAGATTCTATCAAGGAGAATATAAATTGGTATGAAGCCATTTTATGACGTAATTTGGCCCACTGAGAAAGGCTGAAAGGTATGTAGAAGTCAGGAAGTGGTTATATCCTGGGAAGTGGCAGGTCCCCATGCAGGCTGCATTTCCATGCCGTTGTGCCCACCCACCTGTCTCTGCTAACAGGAGTCCCTGTAGCCTCTGATGTGCAAGCATACATATGTACACGTGCATGTAACACCATCACCCCACGAAGGGATGCTATTATCACCCACATTCACACATGGGGAAACTGAGGCACCAAGTGCAAATTCCCCAGGCTCATGCTGCAGTCCAGTAGAAGAACCCGCTGAACACAGACAGTCTGGCTGCAGATCCCCTCTAACCGCAGCAGACGTAAAGAGGACTCTGCCCCAGGGAATGGACGGCAGGCCTGGGAGACAGACTCACAGTCAGGCCTTTGCATAATGCATCCCAGGGAAGACAGGAGAGGCCTGCCAACTACTATTCAAAGTCCAGGGAGTTTCCTATTAGACACAAACTAACAAGGCTTGCACACAGATGTCTTTAACCCTTGAGACTGCAGAAGTTAATATGCATGTGAGTATTTCTTGCAAGCAAGCTTTCATCGAATTTCCAAAGGGATCCATAACCTCAAAAAGGTTAAAAATACTAAACACAGGAATCCCAGAATGTAATCAAACACATTCCCTAGGAAAAAAATCCTCTCTGATGAGCCAAGTCAGACCAAAAGATCCTGGGAAAACTATCCTCCAGCCGTTGGGGGTTACCCAAGCATTCCTCAGAAGGTGATAACCAACAATGCTTTGTAGAATGTACTTTTCTTTGCCAGATCTCAACTAACTGATACACAGAAAACATGAGGAAGGGTCTGTCATTACTCACCAACGTCACTTTAAAAGAGCAGTCAAACTGACTCTTTATCATGCTGGGGGTGGAAAAAGCAGCCAAGGTCATGCATAGGGTGACACGTACATTTGTGTCAATTAGGTGCATAAATGTCATTGAGAAAGCACCCTGAGTTAAGCATCCAATTTAAATTGGCACTGTAACTGTAAAACATGTAAAAATGAAAGAAAAAAACAGCTGAGGGATATGCACATATCCACAGTCTAAGAAACACATGATTTATAAAGGTATAATCTTGAGTGTGTGTGTGTGTGTGTGTGTGTGTGTGTGTGTGTGTTTGTGTGTGTGTGTGTATGTATATATATATATATATATATAACGAATTTTAAAAAGAAACCACTCTATTCTATTTTGACAAGGCTACTACCTGTTTCCTGGTCCCCACTGTAGGACCTTTGTCTCTTGTTTTTTTTTTTGCTGTTTTTTTTTTTTTTTTTTGAGACAGAGGCTTGCTCTGTTGCCCAGGCTGGAGTGCAGTGATGCGATCTCAGCTCACTGCAACCTCTGCCTTCCGGGTTCAAGCGATTCTCTTGCCTTAGCCTCCTGAGTGGCTGGGACTACAGGCACATACCACCGTGCCTGGCTAATTTTTTGTATTTTTAGTAGAGACAGGGTTTCACCATGTTAGCCAAGATGGTCTCTATCTCCTGACCTTGTGATCCGCATGCCTCAGCCTCTCAACGTGCTGGGATTACAGGCAGGAGCCACCGCGCCTGGCCATATCTTGGTATATTTTACTGGTTGCATGAATTGAATGTACATGGAGATAGATGTGATGCAGTGGAGTATTTGCTGACATCTGTAACAAGCTTTGTTTTCTGCAAATTAGTATTTCTAAAAACTGGATTTGTTTTGGGTTGATAAGAGGAAAAACATGCTATAAAAGCCATTCGTTGATTTTGTTCCTCATTTGATGGATATTGACAAATCGCCATGATTGCTCAGAAAACTGATGTCAACATTCACTCTGTCAGAGTCTAAGACCAAACAGGCACTTACTGCTTCCTGCCCATCCACAGCACACACACCGAGAACATCCCAGCCAGTGCCCACCAGCATGGGAACAGAACAGAGCTGTGTTATTTTCCTCAATCATTCTCAATCTCAGTCTGACATAAACAACCAACCAACCAAACAAGCCTTGGAGACAAGGCGGCAGAATCATTTTGAAATGGGACACAGGACCCAGAAGGTCTGGGTGCTTCAGCCCTGTGAAGGGGCAGGTTTCTCCTTCGCCCCCTCCCGCACCTGGGAGCAAATGCACTGCCGGTAGAGAAGGGCCATCCGGCTCTACCCCAGCCGGGACCCCTGGGGGTCAGACAGAGATGCTGATCCCCTGTGTCAAAGTTATTCAATGTTTTTGTTTTGTTCCACTGTAGCTTTTTTCTGATGACTGATGACTGAGTTTTATAAAAGCAAACAAGCTGCTTAGAAGGCCCTGAAAGTGAGGAAGAGGGCAAGGAAGGTGACTAGTTACAAAGGGTGAGGGTAGTTTTTTTGCCAAATTAAGCCTGGGTACAGTGATCTGAATTACCTGTCACCTCCTGAATGGAACCCCAGCGTACCTCCCGTGTGGAAGAGTCCCTGGATTTTCCCCAACCCCACCCTCTCCCTTGTCACCCATGTTGACGGCAGAGAAAACAAGAAGTTAGAACCCATTTCTCAGTGGAGAGGAAAACCTGTCATCTGGCTTTGTGAAGAAGGTTCTACCTGACGCTCACTGCACACTGTCTTTACTATGTGCTATGATACCGTATTTCAAAGTCCAAAAGAGGGACAAAAAAAAAAGAAATGTAAAATACTTGAACGAGCTTATAACATTCTTAAGAGTGTCTGCTTTCCAGGCTGAAGTGATCCATTTATTATGCTAGTCCTGCTTTAGTCCTTTGTAATTTGTGGTAATTATGTAATTGTGGTAATTATGCTTTTAATTCAAAAAAGTATAAAAATTAAAAACTTGAAGAGGCAAAAAAAATTTTTTTAAGTAATAAAAATGGGATTATTTCCCCATTCTTCCCCCAGAAGTCTTTCTTCAAGACTATCCTCTGGAGGAGAATGGAACTGCACACGCACTTCTGTTGACCACTACTTAACAGTATTGCTGACCTGGCCATGCTCTACTCTTCCTGGCAGTAGAAATCACAGAATGTTCTAGGTCCACATGCCCAGCCCACCATCCATGTAGGAGGCTGAAATAATTTCTTTATGGCACCTGTACTATGTTCCTTAGCTAGTCACCCCAATTCCATATATGCATAAGCGATATGGCAATTTCCTCTGAGACAGTCCTCGATCACTATGAGAACAACGTCACCATGAAGAAGTGAAGCTTTGCTATGTGACAAGTTCATCACTGCCCTGCAGAGACAACTCTGTCTTAGGAGGAAGGAACTGGCCATTGCACTCTATTGTCCCATAAATCTTTTACACCTCCATTTGGTATCATGAAATAATAACTAATTGCAACCCTCTCAACGCAGAATCTCCCATCCAAAAGCATAACAACCCAAGAATGTGGACTGCTATTTCCTGACCCCTGCACTGTGCCCGGCAGGCTCTGGCTACAGCCAAAGGTGGCCCTCATGCCTGCATCTGGAATGTGGTGGCAATTCTAAGCAGATGGGCAAAGCCAGCACTCAGACCAGAAGTTGGTGAAGCAAGCTTCCCAAAGTGAAGCAAGATGTTGATGTGGAAGATCAGCTGCTCGTGAGACGAGGTGACGATCTTCCCGGACTCTTTGTTAGATTTCATGTCTGGATCTTGTCTGGAACGTCTACCAAATGGACGAGGGCCCAAATGTCTGGCATTCCTCTGATAACTCCAGCCCTGTAAGTGTTCCGTTGTCACGGCAGAAGGAGCATTGCTGCTAGCCTTGATTTCAGCATGACTGATTCTCCTTTAGCACCTGACTTATGCACCACAGACCACTCCATGTGGAGGCTTTACACAGCCAACAGAGAACCTGACAGCCCCTAAGATACCTGCCCTGGTCACTGCTGGCCTTGGGTAGCAAGTTGGCCTACTGGCTGATAGTTAGGGAAGTCTAGGGCTGGCCTGGCATAAGTGACCCAGTCAGCAGACCCGAAGGGCCATTCTTCGTTCCTTCCCAGTGGTAAGGATGACCCAAAAGACCCCTGGGCTGCTCTGTAGGTGAGGGCAGATGGGCCTCTGCAAAAGGAGCTGCTAGCACATTTCCCTCCTGCTCGAAGACACAGGTATCAAAACATCCTGCTGCCGGTAGGATGGCCGGCAACCCCCCAAGACACCGTTCGTCTTAAGGTGAATAGCTCAAACTTAGAGTTTGGGTGTTGCTGACTCTCCCCAGGAGAACCTAGACTGAGCTTACAAGAGCAGAGCTGACTTGGAAGTCTCTTCCTAGCATATCCTCAGCTCCCCTGGCCATTCTTGGGAATGTAAGCCACAGGGAGATTTCTCTTTGTGCCAGCAGATTCTGAGCGGGGTGAGAAGGGCAGGCTCTGGACTGCTGTTTGCATTTAAGTCCCCCTCTGCCACCTCCCAGCTGGGTGACTACAGCTCTGGTTTAATCTCTCCAAGCCTTGTGCCCCTTTTGCAAGATGACACCTACCTCATGGGGTTGAGGATTAAATGAATAATGAGAGGGAAGCACTTTTCAGAGTAAACTCTGAACAAATATTATCTAACACTGTCATTAGTCTGACCAAGTCCAAATCTTTTCTTAAAGTTTAACGAAAGTATTTATCAACCCAAAACTCTGTGCCAAAAGGCACAGGACAATGTCACAATTATCGGCGGCTCTGGTTGCCAGTGTAGAGACAGTGAACCTCTAAATGCTTTTATCAACCTGACATTTGGAAAGCTGAAGAGGGAACAGCAAACAGCTGCAGGCTGGAAAACACCACCTTCACTGGCACTGGAGGCCTCTCTTTCTCTCTCTGCACAGGGGGCCAGGACAAGGTCGGCCACAAGAATATACCAGCAAATTGCATCTGGAACTGCATTGTGCCTCCTTACCGATGCTCTCCTCGCCTGACCCCATTTCACCCTCGATTTTGCACTGACTCCCTTTAGAGACAAGCTCGCAGAACCCCTTTTCCCAATGCTGACACCTGCCCCAACACCACCTGTCATCTACTGAGCTACTACTGGGGTGCTTTATCCAGAGGCCTATGGCGCCCACCTCGGCTAGGTCCTGACGTTCCAGGCCCACCTGACAACTCATCCCTGCTCATCAAGGGGGAAGAGAACTCTGTAAAACTTCTTCAGATTTGAGATAGGTAAATTCAAAAAAATTAACAATATTTTACTAAGATTAGATTTGAATCACACATTGAATGCAGTTCTTGGAAACATCACATGTTCTGTTTTCTGCGGTCAAGGTGTCTTCCTCCTCTAGACTTCCTATGTATTTGATCAAACACAAGTCTAAAAATAATAAAATTAGTTTCCTGAGGCTGAAAATGATGTTTTCAAGAGGAAGAATTGATATTAAATGTGTAACTAGACAGCAGGGACATGGGACATGGCTTTGAATTTCAGTGGCATCTTTCTGATAGGGAAAAGGAAACAGGATGCTTTGTGTTCCAAAAGATAAAATATCTGTGTTTCCCACCAAAATGTCATCTGGGACAAGGCAGGGAAGGAATAGTCTTTTCATAACTGGTACTAGGACCACTGGATATCCACATGCAAGAAAATGAATGTAGACCCCTACTTCACATCATACACAAAAATTAACTTAGCGTGGATCACAGACTCTAAGATAAATGTAAGAGCTGAAAATATAAAACTCTTAGAAGCACTTTGGGAGGCCGAGGTGGGCAGATCACCTTTGGTCAGGAGGTTGAGACCAGCCTGGCCAACATGGTGAAATCCTGACTCTACTAAAAATACAAAAAATTTGCTGGGCGTGGTGGCGGGCGTCTATAATCACAGCAACTTGGGAGGCTGAAACAGGAGAATCGCTTGAATCCAGGAGGCAAAGGCTGCAGTGAGCCGAGATCATGCCATTGCACTCCAACCTGGGTGACACAGCGAGACTCTGTCTATAAGAAGAAAACAAAAACAGGAGCTCCAGGCAAGACAGCCGAATGGGAACAGCTCCGGTGCACAGCTCCCAGCGAGAGCCATGCAGAAGGTAGGAGAGTTCCACATTTCCAACTGAGGTACCTGGTTCACCTCATTGTGGCTGGTGGACAGTGGGTACAGCCCTAGGAAGGCAAGCCAAAAGAGGGTGGGGCACTGTCTCACCAGGGAAGAGCAAGGGGCCGAGGAACTTCTGCTCCTAGCCAAAGGAAGCCATTAGGAACTGTTTCCTGCACTCTGGCCCAGATATGGAGCTTTCCTCATGGTCTTCCCAACCTGCAGACCAGGAGATGCCCTCTAGTACCTACACAACCACCAGAGCCCTGGGTTTCCAGGACAAAACTGGATGGCCATTAGGGCAGAAACCGAGCTAGCTGCAGCAATTTTTTTTCATATCCTAGTGGCACCTGGAATGCCAACAAGACAGAACCATTCATTCCCCTGGAAAGGGACTGAAGCCAGGGAGCCAAGTGGTCTGGCTCAGTGGGTCCCACCCCCACTGAGACCAGCAAGCTAAAATCCACTGGCTTGAAGTTCTCACAGCCAGCACAGCAGTCTGGGCTTGACCTGGGTCATTCAAGCATGGTGGCAGGAGGAGTGTCTGCCATTGCTGAGGCTCGAGTAGGTGGTTTCAACCTCACAGTGTAAGCAAAGCTGCCAGGGAATCAGACTGGGCGAAGCCCAACACAGCTCAGCATCTGCGGGCACTGTCTTACGAGATGTGCTTGCTGGGCAGGGCATCTCTGAAGAAAGGTAGCAGCCCATCAGGGACTTCTAAATAAAGCCCCTAGCTTCCTGGGACAGAACACCTGGGAAAAGGGGTGGTAGTAGATAGAGCTTCAGCAGACCTAAACATCCCTGCCTGGCAGCTCTGAAGAGAGCACTGGATTTCCCAACACAGCATTTGAACTCTGATAAAGGACAGACTGCCTCCTGTAGTGGCTCCCTGATCCCTGTGTATCCTGACTGGGAGACAGCTCCCAGTAGGTGGCAACAGACACCTCATACAGGAAGGCTATGGCTGGCATCCGGCCAGTACCCCTCTGGGATGAAGCTACCAGAGGAAACAACAGGCAGCAATCTTTGCTGTTCTGCAGCCTATGCTGCTGATTCCCAGGCAAGCAGGGTCTGGAGTGGACCTCCAGCAAACTCCAGCAGACCTTCAGCAGAGAGGCCTGACTGTTCTAAGAAAAACTAACAGAAAGAAATAGTTTCAACATCAACAAAAAGGACATCCATTCAGAGACCCCATCCAAAGGTCACTGACCTTAAAGACCAAAGGAAGAAAAATCCACAAAGACAGGAAGAAACCAGTGCAAAAAAGGCTGAAAATTCCAAAAACCAGAACGCCTCTTCTCCTTTAAAGAATCACAGCTCCTCACCAGCAAGGGAACAAAACTGGATGGAGAATGAGTTTGAGGAACTGACAGAAGCAGGCTTCAGAAGGTGGGTAATAACAAACTTCTCCAAGCTAAAGGAGCATGTTCTAACCCAATGCAAGGAAGTCAGAACCTTGATAAAAGGTTAGACAAAATGCTAACTAGAACAACCAGCTTAGAGAACATCATGAATGAACTGATGGAGCTGAGAAACACAGCACAAGAACTTTGTGAAGCATACACAAGTTTCAAAAGCTGAATTGATCAAGTGGAAGAAAAGACAAGCTTAGAGACAAAAGGGTGAAAAGAAATGAACAAAGCCTTCAAGAAGTATGGGATTATGTGAAAAGACCAAACCTACATTTGACTGGTGTACCTAAAAGTGAAGAAGAGAATGAAACCAAGTTGGAAAACACTCTTCAGGATATCATCCAGGAGAACTTCCCCAACCTAGCAAGGCAGGCCAACATTCAAATTCAGGAAATATAAAGAACATCACAGATATTTCTCAAGAAGAGCAACCTCAAGGCACATAATGGTCAGATTCACCACGGTTGAAATGAAGGAAAAAAGTGCTAAGGGCAGCTGGAGAGAAAGGTCGGATTACCCACCGAGGGAAGCCCATCAGACTACCAGAAGATCTCTCTGCAGAAACCCTATAAGCCAGAAGAGAGTAGGGGCCAATATTCAATACTCTTAAAGAATTTTCAACCCAGAATTTCATATCCAGCCAAACTAAGCTTCATAAGCGAAGGAGAAATAAAATCCTTTACAGACAAGCAATTGTTGAGAGAATGTGTCACTACCAGGCTTGCCCTTCAAGAGCTCCTGAAAGAAGCACTAAACATGCAAAGGAACAACCCGTACCAGCCACTACAAAAACATACTAAATTGTAAAGACCACTGACACTATGAAGAAACTGCATCAACTAATGGGCAAAATAATCAGCTAACATCATAACGACAGGATCAAATTCACACATAACAATATTAACCTTAAATGTAAATGGGCTAAACGTCCCAATTAAAGACAAAGACTGGCAAATTGGATAAAGAGTCAAGACCCATCAGTGTGCTGTATTCAGGAGAACCACTTCACATGCAAAGACACACATAGGCTCAAAATAAAGGGATGGAGGAAGATTTGTCAAGTAAATGGAGAGCAAAAAAAAAAAATCAGGGTTGCAATCATAGTCTCTGATAAAACAGACTTTAAACCAACAAAGATCAAAAGAGACACAGAAGGGCATTACATGATGGTAAAGGGATCAATGCAACAAGAAGAGGTAACTATCCTAAATACATATGTACCCAATGCAGGAGCATCCAGATTAATAAAGCAAGTTCTTAGAGACCTACAAAGAGACTGAGACTCCCAACACAATTATAGTGGGAGATTTTAACACCCCACTGTCAATATTAGGCAGATTAATGAAACAGAAAAAATAACAAGGATATACAGGACTTGAACTCAGCTCTGGATCAAGCGGACCTAATAGACATCTACAGAACTCTTGACCCCAAATCAACAGAATATATATTCTTCTCAGCACCACATCACACCTATTCTAAAATTGACCACATAATTGGAAGTAAACCACTCCTCAGCAAATGCAAAAGAACAAAAATCATAATAAACAGTCTCTCAGACAATAGCACAATCAAATTACAACTGAGGATTAAGAAACTCACTCAAAATCACACAACTACATGGAAACTGAACAACCTGTTTCTGAATGACTACTGGATAAACAATGAAATGAAGGCAGAAATAAAGATATTCTTTGGAACCAATGAGAAAGAAGATACAATGTACCAGAAACTCTAGGACACATTTAAAGCAGTGTTTACAGGGAAATTTACAGCACTAAATGCCCACCAGAGAAAGGAGGAAAGGTCTAAAATTGACACCCTAACATCAAAATTAAAAGAATTAGAGAAGCAAGAATAAACAAATTTGAAAGCCAGCAGAAGACAAGAAGTAACTAAGATCAGAGGAGAACTGAAGGAGATAGACACACACAAAAAACCCTTCAGAAAAAAAATCAATGAATCCAGGAGCTGGTTTTTTGAAAAGATCAACAAAATATAGACCACTAGCCAGACCAATGAAGAAGAAAAGAGAGAAGAATCACACAGATGCAATAAAAAACTATAAAGGCAATATCATCACTGATCACATAGAAATACAAACTACTATCAGAGAATACTATAAACACCTCTACGCAAATCAACCAGGAAGTCTTAAAGAAATGGATAAATTCCTGGACACTTACAACCTCCTAAGACTAAACTAGGAAGAAGTCGAATCCCTGAATAGACCTGTAACAAGGTCTAAAATCGAGGCAGTTATTAATAGCCTAGCAACTAAAAAAACAAAGTCCACGACCAGACAGTTTCACAGCCAAATTCTACCAGAAGTACAAAGAGAAGCTGGTACCATTCCTTCTGAAACTATTCCAAACAACAGAAAAAGAGGGAATCCTCTCTAACTTATTTCATGAGGCCAACATCATCCTGATACCAAAACCTGGCAGACACACAACTAAAAAAGAAATTTCAGGCCAATATCCATGATAAACACTGATGCGAAAATCCTCAATAAAATACTGGCAAACTGAACCCAGCAGCACATCAAAAAGCTTATCCCTCATGATCAAGTCCGCTTCATCCCTGGGATGCAAGGCTGATTCAACATACACAAATCAATAAACGTAATCCATCACATAAACAGAACCAAAGACAAAATCCACATGATTATGTCAATAGAGGCAGAGCAATCCTTCGACAAAATTCAACAACCCTTCATGCTAAAAACTCTCAATAAACTAGGTATTGATGGAACATATCTGAAAAAATAAGAGCTATTTATGACAAACCCACAGCCAATATCATACTGAATGGGCAAAAACTGGAAGCATTCCCTTTGAAAACTGGCACAAGACAAGGATGCCCTCTCTCACCATTCCTAGTCAGTACAGTATTGGAAGTTCTGGCCAGGCCAATCAAGCAAGAGAAAGAAAGAAAGAGGATTCAATTAGGAAAAGAGGAAGTCAAATTGTCTCTATTTGCAGATGACATGATTTTATATTTAGACAACTCCATCGTCTCAGCCCAAAATCTCCTAAAAATGGTAAGCAACTTCAACAAAGTCTCAGAATAAAAAATCAATGTGCGAAAATCACAACTATTCCTATACATCAATAACAGACAAACAGAGAGCCAAATCGTGAATGAACTCCCATTCACAACTGCTACAAAGAGAATAAAATACCTAAGAATACAACTTACAAGGGAGGTAAAGGACCTCTTCAAGGAGAACTACAAATCACTGCTCAAGAAAATAACAGAGGACATAAACAAATGGAAAAACATTCCATGCTCATGGTAGGAAGAATCAACATCATGAAAATGGCTGTATTGCCCAAAGTAATTTATAGATTCGATGCTATCCCCATCAAGCTACCATTGACTTTCTTCATAGAATAGAAAAAAAACACCTTAAATTTCATATGGAACCAAAAAAGCCTAAATAGCCAAGACAATTCTAAGCTAAAAAGACAAAGCTGGAGGTATCACGCCACCTGACTTCAAACTATACTACAAGCCTACAGTAATCAAAACAGCATGGCACTGGAACCAAAACAGATATACAGACCAATAGAACAGAACAGATGCCTCAGAAGTAACACCACACACCTGCCACCATCTGATCTTTGACAAACCTGACAAAAACAAGCAATGAGGTAAGGATTCCCTATTTAACAAATGGTGTTGGGAAAACTGGCTAGCCATATGCAGAAAACTGAAACTGGATTCCTTCCTTACACCCTATACAAATATTAACTCAAGATAGATTAAAGATTTAAATGTTATACCTAAACCCATAAAAATCCTAGAAGAAAACCTAGGCAATACCATTCAGGACATAGGCATGGGCAAAGACTTCATAACTAAAACACCAAAAGAAATAGCAACAAAAGTCAAAATAGACAAATGGGATCTAATTAAAATAAAGAGCTACTGCACAGCACAAGAAACTAGCATCAGAGTGAAAGGACAACCTAGAGAATGGGAGAAAATTTTTGCAGTCTTCCCATCTGACAAAGGGACAATATTCAGAATCTACAAAGAACTTAAACAGATTTATAGAAAAAAAAAATCCAGTCAAAAAATGGGCAAAACATATGAAAAGACACTTCTCAAAAGGAGACATTTATGCAACCAACAAACGTATGGGAAAAAAAGCTCATAATCACTGGTCACTACAGAAATGCAAATTAAGACCACATTGAGATACCATCTGACAACAGTTAGAATGGTAACCATTAAAATGTTAGGAGACAACAGAAGCTAGAGAGGATATGGAGCAACAGGGACATTTTTACACTGTTGGTGGGAGTGTAAATTGGTTCAGCCTCTGTATAAGACAGTGTGGCGATTCCCCAAGGATCTAGAAACATAAACACCATTTGACCCAGCAATCCCATTACTGGGTATATACCCAAAGGATTATAAATCATTCTATTATAAAGGCACATGCACATGCATGTTTACTGTAGCACTGTTCACAATAGCAAAGACTTGGAACCAACCCAAATGCCCATCAATGACAGACTGGATAAAGAAAACGTGGCGCATATACACCATGGAATACTATGCAGCCATAAAAAAGGAGGAATTCATGTCATTTGCAGGGACATGGATGAAGCTGGAAACCACCATTTTCGGAGAGATCTAAGATGGCCGATTAGGAGCAGCTCAGGATTGCAGCTCCCAGCAAAAGCGCAGAGGGTGAGTGGATGCTGCATTTCCAGACAGATTTTTATTGCCCACAGACCAGGAGATTCCCAGGCAGAGGAGCCCCACGGGTCGCCAGCGCAGCTGTTTTGGCTGGCGCTGCTGTTTTGGCTGGCACAGCGGTTCTCCGCACAAAATACACAGGTCCGGGCACCGTTTTAGCTGGCGACTGGAGCTCCTGGGATAGAGAGTCACCCATTCAACAGATTAAAAAAAGGTGGGGGGACTGAAACACGGAGCCAGGCCAGGAGATTCCCAGGCAAAAAAGCACCACGAATCTCAGCGCAGCTTTTTCAGCCAGCACCGTGGGTCCCTGCATGGGAAATCACACAGATCCTGGCGTCTTTTCAGCAGGCGACTGGAACACCTGGGACACAGACTCGCCCATTCAACTCAAAAAAAAAAAAAAAGGGCTCTGAGGCAGCGAGCCAGGTGATCAGGCTCGACTGGTCCCACCCCCACAAAACAGCAAACTGAAACGCTCTGGCTTGAGAGATTCACAGCAACCACAGCTGAACCCAGGATGGTCAAGCTCTGTGGGGGAGGGGTGTCCACCATTACCAAGGCAGTCCACCACTACGGAGGTAGTCCGCCATTGCAGAGGCAACCCGCCATTGCCGAGGCAGCCCACCATTGCCAAGGCAGCCCGCCATTACAGAGAGAGTCCGCCATTATAGAGGGGGGCTGCCATTGCCGAGGCAGTTCTAACTATACCCATATAAACAAGACTGCAGGGAAGTCTGCACAGCAGCTGGGCAGAGCCCACAGCTGCTCAGCAAAGCCTCTGCAGGCAGACAGTGACTAGGCTGCCTCCTGGCTGGGCAGGACAGCCCTGAAAAAAGGCAGCAACACAACAGAAACTCAAATAAAGCCCTAAATCCCTGGGACAGAGCACCTGGGAAAAACAAAAAAGTGGGGGTTTATGAGTTCAGCTGCAGCAGACATAAACGTACCTGCCCAGCAGCTATGAATGAACAACAGAGCTCACAGCTCAGCAGGTGAGCGCCTATAAAAGACAGACTATCTCCTCAAGCAGCTCCCTGACCCCTGTATATCCAAAGAGTCACCTCATAAAGGAGAGCTCAGACTGACATCTGGTGGGTATCATTCTGGGACAAAGATAGCAGAAGAAGAAACTGGCAGCAACCCTTACTGTTCTGCAGCAGCTGCAGGTGAGCCCCAGGTAAGCAGGGCCTGGAGTGGACCTCAGCAGTCCTACAGCAGAGGGGCCTGAATGTTAGAACGAAAACTGAGAAACAAAAAGAAGTAACTGCATCATCAACAAACTTCATCAACCAACGTCCACTCAGAGACCCAATCTGAAAGTCAACAACTACAAAGATGACAGGTGGATAAATCCACAAAGATGGGAAGAAACCAGCGCAAAAAGGATGAAAACACCCGCAACCAGAACGCCTCTCCTCCTACAAGGGACCACAACTCACCAGCAAAGGAACAAGGCTGGATGGAGAATCAATGTGATGAATTGATACAATCAGGCTTCAAAAGGTGGGTAATAAGAAACTTCTCTGAGCTAAGAGAACATGTTCTAACCCAATGCAAAGAAACTAAGAACACTGAAAAAAGATTTGACGAAATGCTAACGAGAATAAAGAGAGAGAAATATAAGTGAATTGATCGAGCTGAAAAACACAACATGAGAACTTCGCGAAGCATGCACAAGTTTCAACAGCCGAATTAACCAAACAGAAGAAAGGATATCAGGTCAAAGATCAACTCAATGAAATACAATGAGAAGGCAAGATTAGAGAAAAAAGGGTAACAAGGAATGAACAAAGTCTTCAAGAAATATGGGACTATGTGAAAAGACCTAATCTACATTTGATGGGTGTACCTGAATGTGATGGAGAGAATGAATCCAAGCTGGAAAATACTCTTCAGGATATTATCCAGGAGAACTTCCCCAGCCTAGCAAGGCAGGCCAATATTTAAGTCCAGGAAATACAGAGACCACCACAAAGATATTCCTCAAGAAGAGCAACCCCAAGGCACATAATCGTCAGATTCACCAGGGTTGAAATGAAGGAGAAAATGCTAAGGGCAGCCAGAGAGAAGGGTCAGGTTACCCACAAAGGGAAGCCCATCAGACTCA